>JAECUM010005409.1:0-69856 GCA_016617855.1 Megalonaias nervosa | reverse complement strand
ATTCATATACATATATATATATATATATATATATATATATATATATATATATATACATAAATGCAATAAACTGACAACGAACAGTGTAAAACTAGTATCTAACTAGCCTGAGCGCTTTTGACTCTTAATGAGCCTTTTTCAAAGGCAAATACAAAACACAGACAAGACAAACAAATAAAACACAAAAACTTTGCATTTGCAAAACTTTACATGGCTGTTTCTACAGGAATTAAACCTTTCAATTTATTATGTTTCAGCTAGTTTATTTCAACTTGTTGCAGATGCTTGAAAATATTTTTATTGACCTAGAAATTGACGAGCGATAACAACATCTGTTGTTTTATGTCCAGTTTAAGTAGGCGCAATTTATATCCCGGATATTTCATTGTCATAGTAGTAATTATAGGCTATTAAGCAAATTTAGAGAATTATTTAAAAGAAAATGTGTCGGCTGCAAAACATAAATAATTTCATTTGTGCATGGCTGTACAAGAAGGAAAACATTGGAATGTATACACTAACACGACATAAAATACAGAACTGAAAGGGTGTTAGATCACACCAAAGGCAGATCGTGCCATACGAGGTTCATAATCTAAAGAATACAAATCATATGGCGAATAACAGTGCTTTCAAATGCACTGGATCCAGCAAGGAATCACGTTGGTCAGGAATTGATTAAGATAAATGCAATAAACTGACAACAAACAGTGTATGTATATATATACACAAACAGACAGACAGACAGATATCACTCATAATAATATCGTGCAACAAATTCATGACATTAATCTATTTATCAAATATAACTGAAACTGGGTCAGAAATAATTTTCCCATGATGCTCAGCCAATCAATTACAAGAACACCCATTAATATGTGCAGATCTTGCTCATAATAAAACACATATATCTTGATATAAGACTATTTAGCAAGTTTAATAAAAAAAAATATGATCAAAACTAGTCACTAAAGTGTTGACATGCTCCATCAATGTTTTGATGCAAAATCACTTCATTTATATGCATGGATCTTACAGCTGTAATCACCAAGATCTTGATGATGTAACCCTATTTATAAAGTTCGATAAAAACTGGATTGACAAATAGTCTCCAGCGTTTTAACAAGAACAGTTGACCACATGTAATATCACTTCTTGCATGGACTTGGTGTATTATCAAACTCACATGAGATTTGAAAATATAAGCCTATATCTGGATTTTGACCAAGAGCTACCATATGGCTTTTAGACTGGTATCAAGCTCAGTCATTCCAATACAAGATCTCCTCATTATTATGCATGGATCTTGTATATTATCAAACTCATCTGTAATCTTGAATACATCAGACCATATTTCTTAAGTTGAATCAAGATGAGAAATATGATTTTCAGTGGTAATAAGTGCAGTCAAACAGATGCAAAAGGTGGATATATCGCTCAATATCTGAATTGTCCAAAATCTTTATGATATTAACACATTTTCTAAATTTAATCAAAACTGACTCAGAAGTAGGACTTCCAGTGTGGAAACTGGCTTTGCCGATTACATGCATGATCAACTTATCAATATGTGTGCATTTTGCTGATTAAACTTTTTTAGATCTTGATGATATCAGCATATATTCCAAGTTTGATCAAAACTGGATCAGAAATACAGCCTCCAGAATGCTACCAAACTCAGCAAACTCTTTCAGCCGTATGTCAAAACATGAATCCCTCAAAGGCAAAGGGAATTATGCTCTAGTGACTGAAAAGAATTTCCAGGAACTCAAAATAAGACTATTTCTTCATTTTAAATACTGAGTATTGAAACCATCTGTGATATTTTTCAGCAATAAGATCTTAGAATTAGCGACCACAGCAACAAAACTGACATCAGATCAACACCATTTTCTTTAGGCCCAACCAAGCACCACCATTTTCAGGACCAATTAGACATCAAAAAAAGTCTTCTGGTAAAAACCCCATATCAATATGACTTTCCGTTAAGGAGGAGTAGCAATATGATTGGCACAATTTTCACTGATGACCAACTAGACATCAAAAGTCTTTCAGTTAAAACCTCATGATGATATAAACATCCACTCAGCAGGAGTAGTGTTAAGTTTCTGAAGATGGCCACTGTGGCAGTCGCACTGAATGTGTGAGTGGCACTATTTTCATTTCGGACCAACAAGACTATGGGATGAATGTGTGTATAAAGTTTCATTGCCGTCCTCCAAATAGTTCAAAGGCTTTGCAACAAGCTCTGCAGGCCTATGACCAGCAGGGCTAAAAATAGAGTCCCTCAATGGGACTGATGCTCATGTAACTTAAAAGAATTTGCTGGAATTTATGATAAGACAATTTCTTCTTTTCAACTGATAACTAGGCAGGATCTGAAGTCTTTTATTGAAACCCCATATAAATATGACCATACATTCAGAAGTTATGATAACAAGATTTTCAAGATGGCAATCTAGTTGTTCATGCTGGATGTCAGACCAGCATCATTTTCAATTAGACCCAATTACACACCATAAGAAGTCTTCTGGTGAAAAGCTAATGTCAATATGAATTACCATTTAGGAGACTTGATAACAAGATTTTCAAGACAGCTACCATGGCAGCCATATTTGATGTCAGAACAGCACCATTTTCATCAAAGACCAACTTCACAAGAAGTCTTTTTGTTAAAGAGCAATGGTAGCAAAGGATTGCCAAAGTCAGTTAACTTGTGGTACATTTCCTTAACAAAATGAATGTCGGATCACATTTAGCCAAATGTGATTAACCATTTCATTGAAGAAAATGAACCCTCAGTTCAGCCAACTTTTGCATTCCTTGGTAACTATTCCTTTGCAACCAGATGAAATGGTGGCTACAGATTTTGCAAAACATGACCACATGACTGTGCAAAAAGCATCAAAGTAAGTATAGTACAACTAAACTTGAATCTGTGCAATGGTATCAGTATTGGCTGCCAACTATGTAAGATATTGAAAATTTGGCCTCTAGTTCTGAGGTTGATGGACCTCAGAACATGCTGTGCAGGACCATATGTTCACACAGTAAGATGTCAACCTCCTCATCGTCAGGGATGACACATTACACTGTAGGACTAATCCAGGTCTAAAACTGTGGCTCTTAACCTTTTGGGCTGTGACCCAGATAATGTTTGTGGTGTCAGCCTTGCCACCCATCAAATGCTAAAAAACCACTTGGGTAGGAAATTTCAAAATATAAAGGCTGACCTTGATGACCCACTCAAAACAGCACACCAACCAAGTTTTGGGTCATGACCCATGTGTTAATAACAACTGCTCTAAAAGACAATGCTAGTACCAAATTTGATTAGAGTACACTGAAAGATTCTTGGAGTGATGCTGACTGCAAACAACATTCCAAGTTTCCATGTTAAGACAAGAATATGGTTGATAATAGGGATGATTCTGTTCACAACTGGAATGTGTAAAACAATATGCATACCAAATTTTATCAGAATATGTTGAATGGTTCCCATGCTATGTCTTTAACAAGCAACATCCCATGTGAAGAGATGAAGTTAATCATCAAGGTCAATAACCATATCCAGAATGGAGTTGAGAAGACAACCCATGAAAGGTACATCTCGGCCTATGAGACAATGTTCATTCGAAATTGCATCAGAATATGTTGAATGGTGGTTGAACTACACCAGTTACTGGCAAAATCTCATGAAAAGATATTAAGTTAATTGTCAAAGGTAAAAAAAATCTGAACCTAACAAGAGGCCCAAGTGGATCTGATATTGCTAACATGGTAGCTGACACTCAACCATCTTGCTATACTAAAGTTTCCCTGTAATTTGAAGACCTTAAGACCCTAAAAGTAGATAACAGTGACACAGCTAAAATAAATGACTCAACACAAATTCACTTTGGACCAAAATTGCAAACCGAGTGACCAGTGACTTACTTTACCTAATTAAAGACCATGAGTAAAAGTGATTTCGAAGTTGTTAAAGAAAATGGATCAGATTTATTTATTTTTTTTAATGCCCAAAATTCACACATGGAGGCTAGACTTTCAAAAGAATCTAATAAAAATATGAAAGATAAGTTTTTAATATCCTGATTACAGATCAAACTGCATACTGAAAAGGTTACTGATTTAAAACAAATGTTCCACGAAACCCAGTTTCTCACCTGTGTCCATGCATGATGCATCATCCTCTATCGGACTTGAATAACACAAACTGTATCACTGTTGACAATTATGTCACTGCCTCTGGAAAAGTGACACCTACATTTCACCATCCTAACACAGTGAATCAAAAACAATTTAACAGTTAACTAATATGTGCATAAGCAGATGACAATTGATTTTTACACTAGATGTTTTTAATAATCTTAAGTTTAATGAACTTTGTGGTCACGGATTTCTTGGCTTTTTGTGTTTAACTCACCTTGGCTGTCCCCTGGTCATTCACAAGAACATTCCTTGCTGCTAGGTCTCTGTGAACAAGGTTTTTTCCTTCTAAGTATTCCATGGCAGAACATGTGTCTCTGGAAAATCAAAATAAAATCTGCTGTAACTGTATCAGACTATTCTGCACAGTGACATGGATGACAAAGTGATAAGAAAAATTAATTTATCAAAGACCCATAACTACCAATCCTTACAGTGGTAAAAGTGTAATTGAAGTGGCCAGTGTAATCTGAGCAAAGAAAAGTGTAATCTGTATACTACATGTCAAAATTACAATAAATTGTATGAAAAACGTACAGTTAATTTTTGGCACTAACCTGGCTCTATAGGTGGTTCAAGTTCTTGTTATAAAATTAGTAAAATCCATGTTGATTGGTACCAAACACAAAACATACAGACAAATTGTATATTTAATACACACTTCACCTAGTTTACATGTCTAACTTTACAACGAGTAATTGTAAAGCCAATTCCACAAATCCTGCAACAAGCATGCTGATGTACTGAACATGAGTGCTGTATAATACCAGTCTTCTATTCAATCTTTAAAATCATTAAAACACTACTGATTTGTCATTTCTTTGATACCATAATGACAGGTTTCAAAGTTTAAAAAGATCCCTCTCCTTTAACATTTTCAGTAACTTAACAGCCATGAGTCACAATGATTAAGCCTTCTTTGCTTAACATCTTGCACCATTATTTACAGTATAGACATTCTTTTCTCCTTTTTAATCCAAATTGGTCCAAATGTTACATTTGGCGCCTCTACTGATCACCATGCATAGCCTATCATGTGCTGAAAAATCATGTTACGCCTACAGCAACATGAACAAGATGTCTGGGCCAAGTTTAGCATGCGACAGTGCAACAGCCCAAAGTGCCAGTTACAAATCCTAGATACAGCAGCTTGTACTACAGCAGCTTGTACTAAAAGTATAAAAATTTTCTGTGTCACAAATATTAAGAAAAATGGGGCAAATTTCTTTTTTGTTTTGATGCAACATGGTTGCCCAAATTTTACAGATGGGATAAATAAAATGAAGTGTCAATTTAGTGCATATTACACCTTTGCCTGATTTTCCCCTTTAATGGAAAATGGACATAAACTTGGACAGACAACATTCCCTCAATGTAATGCACCAGCTGGGGTCCAAAACTGCCAACTGCAGTATAGTGAGAATGATAAAAAAGTTGATGAATGCATGTGTGTGTATGTTGGCAGGAGGTGAGGGGAAAAAATGTGAGATTTAAATGCATTTGTCTCTTCTCATGGTATCTGTACATTTTATTGCCAAAATAACACTGTTTTAAATAAGGAAAGAATGATGTAATACAAAGCTTAATGTTGTATTCTGTTATGTGTATCTATACTGTACGTTTAACTTTTGTCCATTATTGTAGATTGTAAGGGTCATTTGTAACCAATATATTACATGATTGTATAATTATACTATAAGATAATAACCATTTGTACACATGTTTACTTGTGTTTTGAGTTCATGACCTTATTTTTTCCCCCTGGAAATTCTACTGCCTACCTGATTTTTGTCTTGTTTGCAAGTTATACATAGGTTGTTTAATGATAGTTTATTTCAATGTCTTATTTACAAAAGTTAGAATGTCCTAACAGCAAAATTTTGAACTACATACTGGTCTTCTTATTGTGTTATAGGTTTTTATATAAGGTTCTAATAAACATAATTATTCATTTCTATTTTAATATCAGTCTGTGGAATCACTTTTACTTGGATTTATTCACTGGAATTACTAAAGTGTTCATTGACTGGATTAACACTATTTGGGGATTATTTTGAATTCACTCAAAGACAGTTAGGATTACATCACTGTGGCACATCAGTCCATTCAGGACTACTGGAATTCATTTGGCACACTCTATACTTATGGCCTTGTGATATAACTAGGATTATTTGGGATTTAATTCACAATACTGTATGTTCTGCAAAATGTTCATTTTATTACACAGAATTAAATTGTTTGTTGAATTTTACAAAACTTGTTGGTTTTGCTTCTTTCTGTTGTAACGATTAATTCAACCGGTACTGTCATAATTTGATAAACCAATTCAATGATTTAATTTTGTTCATGGGGGTCCAAAGTGCTACAATGTTGTGTCCATAAATCACATTATACTGAAGGGTGTTATAATGAGGGAGAGGCAAAACAACAAAAGAGTATGGTCTGCCTTACAGCAGTAATATACAAAGTGGTCCCAAGACTGGGATTAACACTAATGTTAAGTGTCCACATAATTTGTCCTAAACTGTAACAGTATGTTCATCAGCATTGTCCACAGACCATTAGTCAGGACATGCAGCTGGTTGACTCTCAGGGCCAATAGTCTTGTAGAGTAGGTTGGGTAAATGGTGCCATGCTGATGCCTGAAGTGCACATTCTGAATAGAAGTATATGATGTCATGCTGATGCCCAAAGTAATGGATGCTCCCACCAACATGGTCCAAATGAAGAAAACTTAGATCAATAAATAAAGGAAATGTTCCAAGTCAACTGAAGTTATAAATGTCAAAATTTATCAGAAAATGTAGAAAATCAAACTTAAACCAGTCATCTTAATAGAAAACTTTCTACCGAATTTGGCTGCAGTTCATAAAGTCCTTCAAAGCTAAGCAGATATTAAATATGAAGACACATAAATAATGAAATAAATGCACTTACACTATAAACATTTTAAAATTCAAGACAAACAAATTAGTACCAATCTAATGATGCTATTTAGAATCAGATAATGAGGGAGGCAGAGGCTTCCTGAAAAAGAGTGGAATTATCAAAAAATTTTAATCATCAGGGTTTTCTCTCTTTTGAAGTTTTCTCAGTATTATGAGGTATTAATAACTTTATCAACTTTCAGTTAATAAGTAATACAAACCATCAGGTTTCTGTCAGCAGATGATGGTGAAAACAAAACAGACACATCTACACATTTTTGTGATCAAGTCAAATATGGCATGTCAATGATAAATTGTGGAGACAGCTAGAAGAAAACTTACGTGGCAAAATTGATTTGATCCTTTTTAGTTATGACATTCCTCCCCCTGGATCTAAGATACTCAACAAGATTTCCTTTGCCCATATACTCTGTCACTAGGTATACTGTTTCTCCTAGTACCACTCCAATTAAAGACACAAGGTTAGGATGCCGCAAGGAGCTAAAGAAAAAGTTACAATAATTCTTAAATCTGTTTCAGACCTGCAAGGGTAGAGAACTGATTGCAGTAAATTACTTAAACAAAAATGGTTGAAAAACATTTAAATTTCGGACACTGGCCACCAAAATGCTTTGCCATGTTTTTATTTATGATATCTAATGCATAAACGTCTCTTCTTATTCTTGCTGTCATCATCACCACTGTTATCGTCCTTGGCCTACTCAATGTTATAATTACTGTCATCATCATCAACACCACTACTAGAATGTACAACCTTAATTATCTTTTAACAATGAACATCTGTACCAAACAATAACAAATTTAGCGTACTCATACACAAACTGAGCTTTGAATTACAGCATCAATTCTTTCTACACATTTATAAACATTTAAGTTCCCCTAATTTGTGGATGGTTTACCATCAGATTTCAAATGTCTTCATTCCCTTATTTTGACAGAACTAAAGCAATACCATTTCTACAGGATTTACCTTCATAAAATATTAGTTCAATATCATTACCTTATGCGAATAATCATCAAAACTCTATGACTGAACTTAAATTTGCAGGTGAAAATAAAGCTGGTAATGATGTAAGTGCAACAAAACTGTTCTGACGGACTTTAAAAACACTGTAATTTAATGTTTTGTGATCATTCTGTCATTTTAGTAAATCCTAAAAAACCAAACTTCCTCTTTAAAACTAATTACAGTTAAATTTGCTAAAGTTACTTCATATTATAAATTGACTAACATGTCAATAAAGCATGAGAACATTCCAGCTGCATTATATAAATAGTTTCATGTATCTTTAGCAATTGTTGCATTTTAAAAGTCAGTCTGTTTACATACGTCATAAACGAAGCTTCCTTGAGAAACTGTTGTGCTGCCCTGTTCTTGTCCTTAAGTGATTTAATTGCAACAGGAATGTCTTGGTAAACTCCCTTATATACCTCTGTAAAATAAAACACAAAAACATCATATCTACTGCATGATGCAAGAATGCATACAGTATGGCAAACACTAAACAAGAGGCCCAAGTGGACCAAGTATTGTTCACCTAGGTAGTTGACCTATGTCAACTTGTGAATGCAAATTCACAAATGTACTGAAACTGTTGAAACGAATAAGAAACTTGGAGCACACAGCTGCTGCATTACTGATACTGTTGGTGTCATTTATTTTCTTTCCTCAACCATATATAATGGATCACTTTCTCTGCATAAAATGGACATTTCAAATACATAACCAGCATTGTCTCCTCATTCTATCCTGGCCCCCTTGCCAGCAGACTAGACCTTGATTTATAACTTAGAAGCTGTTCATTTGATATTAAAAGGGTAGTTAATCTATAGCTAGGTGTAGTTCTTGAATGGGTTTGATTACTGCAGTTTTAGGAGCAACGTCTGTAATGTTCTGGGCAACAAATATATTTTTAGATAAACAGTTTGTCAAAACTGGCTGCAGAGGAACAACCATGGATTTTCAAATTTGTTCTATCCTAAACGCAAACATTTTCTAATGATCAGTACAAATTAGCAAATTTCATCCTTAATCTCAAAAGCCTTTTTAATTATAGAGCAGGAATTGAAGTGTGATGGACAGATGGGAACACAGATACTATATCCCCTACTATTCACAAAATGGCTTGGGATAAAATCTGTGTGTTTGCTTGCATTAGGTGCTAATGCTCTGTAGTGTAAATGTAAAAAAACAAACCATATGGAAAAAGAGTACCTTCCTTAAATGAAAATGAAACCAAGCTGTTTTATTTTTAGAAGCATTTTTCCATTTTAACATAGCAGACCAAATACGGTTTTTAAAATTAAAAGTATTTAAGAAGATCAGGAAAATGGAATAAAAATCTGAGAATCCCTGAATTTAAAGGAATTTATCTGAACTCGAACCATCTAATTTTGACAGCAGAATCTGATGATGCTTCTGGTTGTTTCACTATTCCAAATACTTTTTCAATGACTATCTGCAAAACATTAAAGCAGATAAATTAGCAAACATTTACTCAACTGATATTGCTCTATTTCAAAAATATTATAATGCCAAGAGATATTTGGTCCCCACACTTCATCAAGGATTTTATCACTGCTAATTTTATTTAAAAAATGTTATTATTATTATTACTATAACTGGAACTGCTCCGGTGGCCTAGTGGTTAGAGCATCTGCCTTGGATGTGGGAGTTCATGGGTTCGAAAGCTGGCTGGGTCATACCAAAGACTTAATTTAAAATTTGTATTAACAACTGCCTCACTAGGCACTCAGTATTAAGAGATTAGTGTTAAGACTGGTCAGCCTGGTGTCAGGATAATGTGACTGGGTGGGAGATCATGCTACATGTCTGCAGCATGATGCCCCTGTGCTAGTCATCACTATAAATTGCCACACTGCAGACATCGTAGTGATATGAATGAAAAAGTTTTAAAGCTATATCGAAAATCCAAACACACATTATTATACCCGCACATTATACTGCAAGCAGTGTCCAATAAGATTTGAACCAATATTCTAAAAAAAATTTGCACAAGAAATTCAAACTCAATCTTAAACCCACCCAAATCAGATATAATATTTGGGGTACAAAGACCAATACAGACATTTTGCAGTCTAGCAAAGGGACCCAAATACCTGCTTGTAAGTCAAGTTCAACTGCAAAATGAATAGACCCATATCTGCCATCACAAAATGCACCAGCATATTTGGGTCTATGCAGCTGCTAAGAATAATCTGTTTAACAAACAACATAGACTCTGAACTGCTAGAACATTATGTGATATTAGATCGGAGACTATGATATTTGTAGTTGGATTCCACTTAAAAGTGAGTACATATTGTATGATAGCAATTAAAAACCTTACCTCCAAACTCTCCCTTTCCTATCCGTTCACCTTTTTGTAAATCATTTGGTTTAATCTCCCAGCCACTGCTTTTAAACTCGTGCATATTGACTACAGCAAAAGCTGTTCCCTTCTTCTGAAGAGGCTGTATAAGTCTGGTACACAAACCATCAGCATCCTTGCTGTAATGCTGGAATATTCCATATGAGAAAAGATATCAAGCCATAAATGTCAAAATGTAAATTTTCACTCATTTTTAAAATGTAAATCTTACTAAGTTCCCACATATCCATCTGTTCTTGTAAAACATATCCCATTATATTTTATAAAAAAGTGACAACATTATTGGTATCTTTTTCATTTTGATAGTATAAAGCAAGAAAATTCCATATAAAATTAATGGAATTTATTCTTGTTATAATTATTATTGTTGTTATTGTTGTTGTTTACAATGCCATAAGTCTTATGAATCAAAGATCTACAATCAGTCAAGAAGTAAAACACATGACATAAAAAGTTTAACCTTTGTTTATTAAATATTTATCACACATACTTTTACCTACCAAATATACCTGACTAAAAGTAAAATTCAACTGCAAACTCACAGACCCTGATTCTGTGTCGCATGATGCGCTGGTAGATCTTGCTCTATGCAATTTGTTAGGAGTAATCAGTAGAAGAAACAACTCATGCCCTAATATGCCCTTGAATTATGTGGCTGCAGATCAGGATCTATGTTACTTGCAGATGGACAAATCTTATAGGCGAGTATAATGATAGGCATAGCTGCGATTTCACAGATACTGTTCCTACAAAAGAAGAATGTCACTTCCATCCCCCCCCAATCCTATAGAAAGCACTGATATACTGGGAAAACACCAGATGAGACCCCAAAACAAACAAATTAATAAAGACAATACAATATGTATCAAAAAAATTTCAAGCATATCATCACTCATTGGCCATGCATCATCCAGTTTACATTGGCAAGCAAGAAGTTATAAATTCATCAGCACAAAAATAGATTTCCATGGAAAAATAATGATCACATTATCTTTTGCAATCTGTCAATAATCTCAAATTTGCCATTAAATATTTTGTTGCTAATTAATAGAGTCTCTTCTGAGCAAATGTTTTATTCTATTTTGAGAAAGCCCAAATTTTTAACATGGCACCTGTAGGTGAAGTATTTTGAGGAAGAGATCTGTCACACAGATTCTTAAATTATTTTAAAACAGTTTTATTTTTTCAATTATAAGAAAAAGAATATTTTTATCTAAGAATTAAACAATCATCATATCAAAATAAAGACATTGTAATTACAGATGATGATTGCATGCTATAAAGTATTATATGTATATTTGTCCCACACTACAAAGCCCCATGGTATAAGACAGTGTATAATATGGAATTGGATCCCATTATCCTGTTTGATTTTTATTTTCATGTACTCTGCCTCAGTGTAAAGAGACCTCAATTATGAAACTGAACTTATATGGCTGCCCTAAACACTACTGTACAGAAAACAAACAGTTTTTCTCTACTAGAAATGAATTTTGTTTCTGCATTTAAAATTTAATCAAAAGCAAAATGCATTTTCATAAGAAATACTCTTGTTTTGTACCTTTCTTTTTATTTCTTTGTTTGTATTCATATGTGTAAAACATGCACCAAACTGAGCGGGTCCAGATCAATCACTAAATACACTTTACTCCTCCACATGTTCATTGTACACAGTAGAGAAATATTTCTACTTAGACTACATTTCAAGCTAATGAATAATAGGTAATTAAGCAATTTAAAATAACTGCCAATTTTCTTCCTATTTCTCTATTCCATTTTCTTCATTTATTCCAATAAATTAAATCAGTTCCATATGTGGAGTCCCTTAAAGTGACTGATGCTCTACTAGGCAAATAGAATTTCCTTGAATTTAAGATAAGGAACATTTCTTCCTTTTAACTGCTGAGTGTTGAAACCATCTCTAATATTCTTCCATGATAACAAGATTTTCAAATTAGCAGCTGTTGTGGACATACTGGAAGTCAGACTGGCACCATTTTCATTTATGCTCAGGACATCATCCAAAGTCTTTAAATGTAAACCTCATTTCACTATGACCATAAAATCCAGAGGAGTCGCAGCAATGCAATTTTTAAGACAGCTGTTGTGACAGCCATACTGGATGAATGTTTGGCACCGTTCTCATTTTGGACCAACTATGTATCACTGGAAGTCTACTGGTGAAGACCCCATCCTGATGTAACCATCCATTTGGAAGGAGTAGATATAACAATATTTTCAACTAGACACCAAAAAAACTCTTCTGATGAAAACCTAATGTCAACATAACTTTCTGATTTGAAGGAGTAACAATAACAAGATTGTCTAGATGGCTGCTATGATGGTCATATTGGGTATCAGACATGTACCATTTCCATTTGGCGCAAAACAGACATCATAAGAATTCTTTAAGTGAAAGCACAACCTCGATATGACCCAGCCATCAAGAAGAAGCAACGAAAGTAAGGCTTACCAGCCGGCCATTTTGGGGCCATTTTTGAGGTTAGTTTGACATGAGTTCAATTTATAATCAAATAGGCATTGTAAGAAGTTTTTCACTGAAAACCCTATACTAACATGATCATTCATTTAGGTGAAGTAGTGATAACAAGATTTATAAGATGGCCACTGTGATGGCCATATTGGCTATCTAAGCTGTACCATTTTAATTTAGGACCAACAAGACATCATAAGATCGTAAGATGTCTTTAAGTAAAAGCCCCAAGTTGATATAACCATCCATTCCTGATGAGTAGTGATAACAAGATTCTCAAGATGGCAGCAGTGGCTGCCATACTGGCTGTTTGAGCAGCCCCACTTTCATTTAGCACCAACTGGACATCATACAAACTTTTCCTGTACAAACCCCATGTCAATACGACCTTCCAGTCTGGATGAGTAGTGATAACCAGATTTTCAAGATGGCTGCCTTGGTAGCCATACTGGATGTAGTAAGGTACAATTTTCATTTAGGACCAATTAGACATCATAAAGACTCTTTTAGTGAAAATCCCATATAGGTATCGCTGTCCATTCAGGAGCATTAGAAATAATATTTTCAAGATGGCTGCTGTGGCAACCATATTAGGCATCAGATCAGCACCCTTTCCATTTAGAACCAACTAGACATCAATATCAGTCTTCTGATCTAACCCCATGTTAATATGACTTTTTGTTGAGAAGTAACAATAAAGAGATTTTAAAGATGGTTGCCATAGAGAACCAACTACACAATCAGAAGTATTTCTGTAAAAATCCCATGCTGATACAACCATTCATGGCAGCCAAATTGGTAGATAAGAGTGCCACCATTTTCATTCAGGACCAACTAGACCATGGGATGAATGTGTGTGTAAAGTTTCAAGGCAATCCCCCAAGTAGCTTAGGAGGCATAGGACAATAAGCTTGTGTGACCATCCCATAAGCTCTTTTGGACTATGACCAGTTTTAACATAAAATGCAATATGCATAAAATTTACCTAATGTTAATTTTAGTAAATGTGCTAATTAATTAGATCTGCAAAACTTAAATGATGCTCTATGTAATATTATGATACAAACATTTAATAATCTACAAAATGTCATTGTCTTGTTCCCTCTAAATAATAAAAACATGACCATTATACTGAAACATCAGACTGCTGAAGCTAAATGTGAAGACGACGATCTGATGATGCATGTACAATGCTAAATATAGAAAAGATTATTACAAAATTTTAGTACCTCAACAAGTATTGTTAGGTTGTCAAAAAAGCTCTCTTCATCAATGGTCAGTTTATTATTGCTATAAAGGATGCGGTAATGTTCAACTTTGTTTGCAAAGCAGACACTTAGACTGTAATCTCCAGGAAAATGAGCGCTCTCTCTGACAAGATAAAGGCCATCTTGTCGTGGCTGAAGCAACTCTTCGGCCATCTGTCTGTCAATTTTTCCATGGAACCATCTACAATATTAGAGCAAGCAACATGCAAACCTAGAAAGAAATAACTATTAGAATGATTAAATAATTTTGTGTTTTATGAAATCATTTAATCACTAAAGAAATAGAACAGTACAAATCAAATACCTCCACAAGTTTAGTTAGGTTGTCAAAATACCCCTCCTCATCAATGGTCAGTTTATTATTTCTATGAATGATTCGGTAATGTTCAACTCTGTTTCCAAGGCAAACACTAAGTGTGTAATCTCCAGGGAAATTGACACTCTCTCTGACAAGAAAAAGGCCATCATGCCTCGGATGAAGCAATTCTTCTGCAGTCTGGCGCTCAATTTTTCCATGGAACCATCTACAAGAACAGAACAAGCAACATGCAAACTTAAAACAATACATAATACCATGTGTGGTTAAAATGCTTTGAGAATACTACCAGCAGGTAACAAGTGTCCAAGAAGCTTTTCAGGCACATCTCTGGTATTTATAACTAAAAGCATTTGTCTCTAAATTTTAGTAAACTGACCCCCAACACCACCACCCAAAAGTGTGAAAAGGCAATGTGTAAAAATGTGCCCTTTCAAAACAAAAACACATGCCCTTACTTGAAACTGTCAAGTGAACAATCCTAAAATTCCAACTCTGCTTGAAGAATAAATCAAAGGCATGCAGGGTTAGGTAAGAAACTCTGTTGGGTGAGGGCTTCTGATAATGAACTTTTACAAGTACTGAAAAAATTAGAAACTCAAAATGGTTTGGTCAAGAACACTAGCAAAAATGAAATTTTAACGCCTCGGCTATTTCCAGAATGTATGCAATGGATGTGAAATTTCAATTCAAACACAATAAAACAACATTTAAAAACGAAAATATAAAAAATTCCCAAGTTTGAATTTCATTGCTCTCACATGCAACACACAGACTGTGTGAAATGTGGTGAAAATCTAGCCTATAATTTTTAATAATTAGACAAATAAATATTGTGAAGCCTTGTTAATACAAACTTCAATCATCTTAATGCGTCATTATCTGTATGAGAATTTACTAAGAAATTATTTATTGCATGATTATTCAACTGATTTTGTTAATCTGGAATCCTTGTTAATTGAAACAAAGAGTGTCCAAACTTACATGGTTTAATGTTATTGCAATTAATTAATCAATCACTTAATGTATTAGGTTCTTTCTGTAAATTTCAACATATTGATTTTTAATATTTGCCTTAACACCACACACAATGCAAAACCATGGGGTAGGGGAACATAGTGTGTACACATCTGGTAGTTTTGCTGTTAAAGCATCAAACTCCAAATTCATGTTTTGTGCGTTCAATACCCACCCAGGCATGCCTGAGTTGGCTGTCTTTGTTCTTCAGAAAGACAATTACAATTTCCTTGGCAATAAAAGAAGAGCTGAAAGTGATGTTTAAAAACAACAAACTAGCCCACATTCCTTGGGTCTTGGGAGAGAGAGCCAGGCTATAGGCTGACACACCATGTAAGTACCACACAAAGCCCTATGACTTCCTCTGATCCTATGGAATCGCATCAATTAACTATCAAGAATTTCCCTGGTATTTTGAGCCTAAATTCTGAATAGTAATGGTCAAATCAGAACTCTCAAATTTCATCAACAGTTCATGGTAAACATTTCATTTGCTTATAATCTGGTTAGTATGAATTGTGATCATTGATTATCTATTTTAACAGTTGTATGTGTGAAAACCAATCTTTATTTCTCTTATCCATTCAACAATAAATTATTTATTCCAAAATAACTTTAGCCTTGAGAAAGGCAACAAACATAAGCAGGAAGTTTATCAAAAATGATGCTATTCACCACAGCTTTAATTTCCTCTTGACTGTCCACTACCATGTTCAGAAAGATTGTATATCCCCATGATTTGAATACAACAATCCCTTCTTTATCTTTTATAACCTATTCCATCTAAATTACAAATTCTATCAATGGACATAAGTATCTGTATTAAACATGGACAGATAATCATAAAAATGATCTATAACAGTCCTCAGAATTAAAACTATTTCTAGTCAGAGGTAGGTACTGTTTCGTTCAAATGCTCCAATGTTCATATAGCCGGAGAAGACAACTGTACCTCTTAATTTGTATGATAAAAATTTGGAGTTTTAGTTAGTCAATTTTATATTTCAATATTTGATGACACACTTGTCTATAACTTTTACACCTGTATTTCTTACTATTTATCATTTGACCATTCCTTACCTTTTAAACAAATATTCAATGTGGAAACTTGCATCAATTTCCACTACTATCATTCATTCAGCTCAGCATCACAAATTACATTGGCATCTGTAGCTCAATGAATTTTCATGTGAGCATCTCTAAATGCAGATAAAATTAACAAATTCATTTTGCACATTAATGACTTTAACACCATTTGCATACAGAGCAACACCACTCATTCAATACATGCTTAAAAAGAGTGGTCTGTATACCTGTAAAATGCTATGCTGGTCATTGAGTTGTGGAAGAATAAACATTTGATGCAGGATTTAGTGGTTATGGAAACTGCCACTGAGAAACAAACATTGTCTGCATCATCTGGTTTTCATTAAACTATTTAATATGTCTATTCAATGTTTGTTTAGAAAATAATTTGTCTTATGAATATATGTTTGTTTACCTGTGGCATGCAATAGTTCACATAACTGCAGAGTCCTGTATCAGAAATGGACTCTTCCATAATTCCAGCACCAACACTGAAGATTACATGTACAATAACCACTCTTTTTCCGCATGTATCGAATGAGTGGTGTTGATGTGCATATCGATACCAATATTGCTGAAAACACTGGATGCAAATTCAGTAAATTTAGGTATATTTGAAATGCTCACATGAAAATTCACTGAGCTACAGATGTGGATATCAATCGCAATGCTTATTTGAATGAATAACAGCTACCCAACGAAGCATATGTGCACTTTCATATGAACCAATAAACTATTAAATATTGCCAGACATCTATCTATACAGAGACCATTACAGCATAAACATATTTCTACCATTAATAAGAATATAACAGAAAAATATGCATGCTATAATAATCATGTTAAACTAAATGACCACTGAATCAATCACAACCAACATGCTTATAACACACTGCAACTCCTAAACAATGTTTCACTACTCTAATGCTTGCAGAGGAAGATTGCCATGCTTAGGGTGGTACTACAATGGTCAGCTGACAGTCATGTGACTCCTACCTCTACCAACTGGAAAAGATTATGAAATGAACAATCTCCTCCATCTATTTCTAACATGTAGTTGGAAGTCAGAATGCGATAATGGTCCACTCTCCCCTCACAGCATACAGATAAGGTGTAATCTCCTTGAAAGTGTACGCTATCACGGATCAAAAACACCCCGTCTTTATGGCCTGCTAACAAGGCTTCTGCCTGATCTCTAGTAATTTGCCCATGATACCATCTAGAAAAAGATATTAACCTTGTTCTATAAATCTTATTTATAAATTTTATATTTCACAGTACATGCATCAGAGCTATGATGAAAGTAACAACCTTAGCTAATAACATGATAAATTAAAAGTACCAGCATCCTTTGACAAGCAAACATAGCCATGAATCAAACTGATTTGATTGAGCGGTCCTATTTTACTCTCAAACAGGAACTCTGACATCTCTTAACAGTGAACTTTTATCTCATTTTTAATAAATTCAAAATATACTTAACAGCTATCACAAGAGGCACTGAGAGGGATGATACTCTTCTGACAGAAATTAATATGTAGGAATTCAAAAAGTCCACCTGTTCCCATTTTTACTTCTAAATGGCTGAGTACTGCAATCATCCCCAATATTCTAGTGAAACCCCAAGATATCAAATTTGATAACCAAGATATTTTCTTATATGCTGGAGTTAAACAGTTCACAAGATTCATCAAACAAACTTTCCCTGATTGTCAAGGACTCATGCTGAAAGATTATTACTATTTCTGATTGAATTCTGGAGGATTGTTGTTATGGGTTTAATGCCATTTTTTTCAGCACATGAAAGGCTACACATGATGCCAGTATAACTGGTGGAGGAAGAACCTGCAAAAACACAGAGAAAAACCAAGAACCCACAGGAAGCTACTGGTAAGCTTTCTCACATAACCATGTTGGCCAAGCATCTACTCAAAACCAATGTGGACAGCAGTGAGATGTTAGAGACGTGTAAAGCTGAGTGCCTTTGACCACTTGGCCACCCGGGGCTCCATTCTTCTGGAGAAGCCTGCGTGTGTGATTTGGTATCTTAAAGTAGCTTTAACAATTTTAGCCATATCACTATGATGTCTGCATTGTGGCAGTTTATGGTGATGTCTAACTCTGGGGCATCATGACACAGACATGTAGCATAATGCCCCACCCTGTCACATTATCCTCACACCAGGCCAACTAGTCCTAACACTAACCTCTTAATGCCGAGCACCAAGTGAGGCAGCTACTAGTACCATTTTTATAAGTCTTTGGTATGACTTGGCTGGGGTTCAAACCCATGACCTTTGCATCCAAGGTGGATGCTCTAACCACTAGGCCACTGGAGTGGGGAAGGAGTAGCAATAACTATTTTGAATCTGGTGTCCATGCTTGATATCAACTCAACACCATTTCTGCTTTGGATCAACTACATGTCAGAGAAAGCTGTGAAAACACTGTTGGCATAACCAACTGTTCAGAGGGTGTATACTTAACAAAATGTTCATGATAATTGCTGTAGAAGTCATACTGGGTCATCATATCTACACCATTTTCATTCAGGACCAACCACGTACCGAAAGGTCTTGTAATGACTACCCAATATTAATATGACTAGCCATTAAGAAAGAGTAGCAACAATAAGATTTTCAAGATGGCCATCATGGTAGCCATGCTGAAGGTATAACGGTACCAACTGTACAACCCCAGGTGGGCGGAGCTTAAGGTGTAGGGAACATTGCATTCAGAAATAAACCACAAAACTAGCTGTGATTGGTGCATTATGTAAGGGTTGTACTTTCTGTTAGGCTTAAAAAAATGTTGAGCCTCTTGGCAACATGTGAGATTATGTTAATTCATAACTATATCACATTTTGTATTTTTTATGATTTTTTAAAATGTGGTACACATGACTGAAAATGTGTCTGGTGTAACTAGATAACTCTTACCCTGTCTAGTTCCAGCAGAGTTATCTCTCTTAAATGCAATGGAGTACCTGGTTCTGTCCTTGTCAAATTGACAATCTAACATTGTTCTCTGTGACAGTGGGTGACATGCATGCTGAGGTAGGATAGAAAGTATATTTATTTCACAAAACATTAGCATTGAGGTCTATGGAAAAACAATTGGTACCGTGATACCTAAAGGGAAGAACAGCCTCCCAGTGTATCCATAGAAACATGTGGGCGGCATTTATGAACTGTACTAGTTAGATGTAGGAAAACAAATGGATGCTGAACATTTCTAGTCAAATAGTGACAGTCTTTTAGGAATAAAATGTATGAAATCTTCAGAAAATAGCACAAGTTGACTTTGGATGGTGGCTTTTGATAACTATAGCTATGACAGACATATACTTGTATTGCCTGAAGGCTTTATGTATGTGTAGTCAGCTCTCAGATTGGCATATATGCAACAAAATAAGTTATGTAAACATAATATAGTTGATTTTGGCCAAATATTGACTATTTTACCTGCAAAACATGATAAATCATGTATAAAAAAAAAAACCAAAAAAAACACCACTATCTTGGTTTTGTAAGGCATGCTATAAACCAAGATAGAGAACACTCTAGGTTCACTTGTAAATAGATCACTTGTATCATATAGGATAATCTGGTATGAGTAATTTTAGGTAATTTATTAAAGACATTGTATTCCTTCCCACTTTGATTTTAATTGTCCTGCTCTAATTGTCCATTTTTGTACACTTTTTCCTGCCTTGAAATAGTTCATGCAGTTTATTTAGATAAGTTCTCTGGCATTCCCTTTGTTGAAGTAGCAGGGAATACCAACAGACAAAAAATTTCTTTAAGTCAGCATTTCCTATTGACACTTGTATAAGCCCAATTATAACCTACTACTGACTTTCAATTAATTGTATTTATTTTTGTCCAGCTATTCTTGTGGAATTTCCATATTAGGTCAAACACTGAGTGATCACCATATTAGTCACATCTTGCCCATTCCTTCCATTCAAGTCCACACTGTTCTTCAAACTTTGCATCCCATCGCAAGAATTCAAATTGGCATGGGATCATATCTGCTGCAGTCCACATGACGGCATTGTAGAGAACATGAACTATTTGAAATAAAAATGTTGTCTCATGTCAGTAAGCAAAATTACATCACTCTTGAGGTCTCCACTACATACAAAAGCTTGGATTTTAGGTTCTCTCTTATCAATAATGTATTTTTGGATAATTTAATTGCATTGAAGTTAATACATGTGTTCATGAACTCATCTATATTACATGGATAATATATTGGAGGAAATAAAAATACCACACCTTATGTATATCATTCAGTTATCTCCCTTACACCAGATATAACATTTCAAAAAATAAAAACTCACATTTTCAGTGATTGGTTATGAAAATAAAGAGAAGATTTGTGAAGTATTATATTAGCCCTCAGTCTTGATGCAAATGTAAGTAGAAGCAATTTAATAATTTCTCACAGGAAAGTTTACAAGTTTAAAAACTGATAAAGTATGTTTTGCTTGGTTTAGGTATTTTTCTGCTTAACTGAAAGAACATTATTGTTAATTTCTTATGTAGAAGAAATATAAACTATATGCATCTATATTATCTAAATTATTCACCCTTTTATATTAGATGGGAATGAACACCACTTCACCTGAAATTTTGGTGCATGTAAGGGATGTTATAGCACAGGTGCCTTCGGACTGTCCTTGGACCTATGGGGCACTGCCTCCATATATTTGTCCAAGGTAAGGTCATCAAACTTTCACTTCTCATTTTTCTCATTGCTGCTTTTGTCTCCTTTAATTCCTTTATCATAAGCTACATCTCCCTTTTAGATACACACCTTCCTCCTGTTTTTAACTCCATTTGACTCACTATACTTATTGTTTATCTTTGGCATTTTTCTGTATTTTATTCCCCATATTTCACCCCCAAATCCAATGTAACTACTTAGAAGCTGTGATCTTCTATATTTGGTGACAGATTGGCTTATTGCATCAATTTTATTCACTACACAAAGGAGCGAAGCTTTCTATTTGTATTACAAAGAGGATGGGTAAGTTGACCGTGGTGTGAGGACTGGGGGTTAGTGACCTCATGTATCTGCAGACAGTGTAAAGTGTTGAAAGCTTGTACTTTATAACAAGATTGGGTCATGTCCACCTGTCTCTGATGTTAAGTTCTGCATCTACCAAACAAATATAAAGTCCATTGTTTTAGATTAATTGTACTTTTTGAAGTACAAGAGGTGCATACTATTTGGTACATTGACCTTTGACCTAGTGATTACATAATGTGATATGATGTGATTTATCCCATATCACCCATGTGAAGTTCAGTAAGTGCTGATGTGAATAAAATACAAGTCCTAGTTGAAACAAGTTATTTTATTCCCAAAATGTAGTTTGGTAGTAAAGCACAAATATGAAAACAGCAGCTGAAATACTTCAAAGACCATTACATACACATTTATTATAAGACACAGCTTGGTACCTCACAAAATTGTTTAAGACAAGCGAGACTAAGTACACTTGTTACTTGTACAGTCCCAAGCTATATCACAGATTATTGAAAAAATTAAGGTTGGCTTTAGGTATAACGGTACCAATTGTACAACCCCAGGTGGGCGGAGCTTAAGGTGTAGGGAACATTGCATTCAGAAATAAACCACAAAACTAGCTGTGATTGGTGCATTATGTAAGAGTTGTACTTTCTGTTAGGCTTAAAAAAATGTTGAGCCTCTTGGCAACATGTGAGATTATGTTAATTCATAACTATATCACATTTTGTATTTTTATGATTTTTTTAAAATGTGGTACACATGACTGAAAATGTGTCTGGTGTAACTAGATAACTCTTACCCCTGTCTAGTTCCAGCAGAGTTATCTCTCTTAAATGCAATGGAGTACCTGGTTCTGTCCTTGTCAAATTGACAATCTAACATTGTTCTCTGTAACAGTGGGTGACATGCATGCTGAGGTAGGATAGAAAGTATATTTATTTCACAAAACATTAGCATTGAGGTCTATGGAAAAACAATTGGTACCATGATACCTGAAAGGCCAGATTGGCACCATTTCATTTAGGATACTCTACAAGTCATAAGATTTTGTCAGTGAAAACCCCATAACTAATTCCTTCTGGAGGAGTATAAATAACTTAATTTTAAAGATTGCAACCACGTTCAAGGGGCACTACATTTTCATTCAGAACCAACAAGACCTCATTATGAAACTATGACAATTTTCAGGACTTTCCTTCAAGTACTAAGGGAGGTAAAGCAATGGCAAACAACTGCTAATGGACAGACCAATAGACAGATAATAAACATAGGCCTATCTCAAACTCTTCTGGTCTTCTACCAGTTCAGTTAATAAACTGATGAATCATATAAAGAAATTATCACAAAATCTAACATTATAAAGTTTTGCAATTGAACAAGAATGTTACTGTCAAGATCCTTTATACACAGCCACACATTAACATAATTATGGCCAGGTATGTCCATATTGATTTTTGTCATTGCATATATATATTTTACTCCCTGCATCTGGAGTTGTCGCTTATATACTGGATGCATGATTGGCAATATTTTCATTTGGGGCCAACTAGGTATCATAAAGAAGTCTATTGGTAAAAACCCATTTTGATATAACCGTCCATTTGGGAGTAGAGGTAACAATATTTTTAAGATGGCCCTCGCAGTGGGCTTATTGAGGGTTATTGTGTTTCATTTTCATGCAGAACCAACCAGAGACCATAAGAACTCTACTGAGGAAAACCCAATGCCAAAATGACTTTCCATATAAGAGTTGCATTAACAAGATTTTCAATATGGCTACCATGGTGGACATACTGGATGTCATATCAGGACCATTTTAGTTCTGAACCAACAAGACATTAAAATAAGTCTTCTGGAGAAAACCCCATGATAATATGACTTTCCATTTTAGAGCAGTAACAAGAAGAAGACTATTATAGTGGTTGAAATGGTCATGGTGGCCATATTGGATATCAGATGCATATCATTTCCATTTAGCACAAACCAGACATCATAAGAAGTCTTTTGATGAAAGCATAATGTTGATATAATGATCCCTCTAGGAAGAAGTGAAAATCCCATGCTGATACAACTTTCTATTTTGTAGGAGAAACAAGATTTTCCAGATGGCCATTGTGGTGGCTATAACGGAAGTCAGATTGACACCATTCTCATTTAAGACCAACTAGATGTAAAAACAAGCATTTCAGTGAAACCCCGTGCTGATATGGTCATTCATTCATCAGAAATAGAGATAACAAGGTTTTCATGATAGTCACTGTAAAGGCCATATTGGATATGTGACTGGCACCATTTTCATTTTGACCATCTAGACATCGTAAGAAGTCCTGAAGTAAAATCCCCATCTTGATATGACCATCCATTCAGGAGAAGCGATAACACGATTCCAAAGATGACAGCAGTGGCAGTAATAGTGGAAATGCAAGCAGCACTTTTTCCATCCAAGACCTGCTGGACATCATATGAAGTCTTCTGGTGAAAACCCCATGACAATACGACTTTTTGTTCATCAGGAGTAGCGATAACAAGATTTTCAAGATGGCTGCTGTGGCAGTTGTGCTGGATTTCTTAGTGGCACTATTCCTTTAGGACCAAATATACCATGGGATAAATTGAGTGGCACCATTCCTTTAGGACCAAATATACCATGGGATAAACGTTTAGGTAAAGTTTCATGCCAATCCTTGAAGATGTTTCGGAGGAGTGGCAGTAGCAAAATTGTGTTACTGGACAGACATGCAACTGATGAAAAACATCACAAAAGCTCTTCTGGTCTGTGACCAATGGAGCTAATAAGATATATATGTTCATTTATGAAACTTTCATTTTGAACTGTGCTTAAAACAGCTGCACTTCAGAAGCCTGGAAGTCAAAAGGACCATTTCTGTTAACTTTGTAAGTGATTATATACAATTTACACTTTATTAAATACTCAACCATGACTATTTAATCCTCGTAATTCCAATTTTACTTTTTAATGTTGTCAAATCAGCATGTTCCATCAACAACACATTTGATTCTAGGTGGTACATCCTCTCCATTCATTTCCTTGTTCACACTGCACCAGAATACCAAGACCCAGTTTCATTAGTCAACAATTGTCTATCCACATTGTTTGTCATCAATGCAGAAATAAGTTTATCATCAATCTTTGGCTAGCAAAAATTACCTAACCTGCGTGAAATCACCACATGAGCTGATGTGGCTCACCATAATATTTTATTGTGCAAATATAATCTATGTGTTTAACATTCACTAGAGCTCAATTAAAGAATGCTTTTAGATTATGTAAGGAAGAATTAAAACACAGCAGACATGCATGCAAATAAATTTTAAAATTTACACCAAGGTGAATTCTGGAAGCAAGTTAAACAAAATGCTATGACAACTTCCAAAAGGCTACCAATTTGCACTGATGGGAACCATGACCAAAATAATATATCCAACATGTGGAAAAATCATTTTGAAGCCTTACTCAATAGTGTTAGAAACTATTCAAATAAGAAGTATGTTCTTTCAGCATTCAAGGCCCCTTCTAGTCATGCTGAACTAATCACATTATCCGAGTTCCAACATGTCATAGCCAAACAAAAAGAGGGTAAATTTCCTAGATTAGAATTTTTATATGTGGAACATTTTAAATTTCAAAAAGTAGACTTCATGTCATTTTTGATGATCTTATTTCATTGTATGTTTGTACATAACTTTGTTCCAGATGATTTCACAAAAGTTACAATTATCCCGCTTCTGAAAAGTAAAACTGGTAACCTGACTGACAAAACTAATTATAAACCTATCATTCTTTTGACAATTTTATTTAAAAAATAGCCAAAAGTATTATACTACAATAATATGAAGTCACAATCTCTGTTAATCAGTTTTGTTTTAAAAAGCAACATTCAACAGACCTATGCCTCTATGTGTTTAAGGAAACTGTCAACTGTTATGTAGAACATGACAGCCCTGTTTGCATGTTTTTTAGATGCTAGTAGGACACTGAAAAGGTCCATCATTGGATGCTCTTTAAAAAAGTTGCTTGATATTCAAATACACATCTACATAGTGCATATTTTAGTTAACTGTAATGGCAAACAGTTGTACTATGTGCATTGGGGAAGTGTAGTATTCAGCTCCTCCCATCTAACCAATGGCGTGAAGCAATGGGGTGTTCTTTCACCTTTTGTTGTTTAATATATACATAGATGAGTTAAATCATAAACTGGGTCATTGTCACGTGAAGCTACACTTGACACCAAATGTGTAATTTCTTAACAATTTTAGTTAGCTGATGATATCTCACTGAATAAGTCCTTCTATCACAGGTTTCAGGAAATTATTAAAGATATGTGAACAATACACATTTAAAAATGATATCATCTATAATGCACAAAAATCAGCATGCATGGCCTTTCATTCAACTTCTTTCAACTTACCATCTTCTCCCCCTGCACGTCTTAATGGCCATGCTCTTACATATGTCAAAAGTTATACGCATTTGGGTCATATTTTAAAATCCAATCAGATGAAGAAGATATGAGACATTACAGATTTCTGTTTACTCAAACAAACATGCTTCTACATAAATTTTGAAATTGTTCTTGAATATCAAATTCATATTATTCAAATCTTATTGCTGCACAATGTATTGCGCTCCTCTGTGGACAAACTTTAGTGAATGTATGAAAAGAAAACTAGTTAATGGTTACAATAATAGTCTTCATTTTCTATTAAGCCTTCCATGAAGGAACAGTACCTCTAACATGTTTGCAAACTATAACATATTCAGTTTTGAAGTAATAAGAAATCTATGATCTTTTATGTTTAAAATACTTTTATTTTATGTTTATATTTTAATTCTGATGTATGGATTATGCACTCTGAAATAAAGAATTCTTATCTCATCCAGTCACTGATCTTCTCAACACATTCTGCTCTTTCCCCCACATCCACCCATCCAAAATATCATGTCCACTGTCAGCAAGATCTAATGCATTATATGACTCAAATATCAACTGAATGAAACACATTGTTGAAGCAAGCATCAACAATTTAACTTCTGAACCCCACCTCCCCATCACCACCCTCCAACCCCAGGGGAGAACCCCATGACAAATACCACTCTCGTAGTTGGTTGCTATATAGACAAGGTAACTAGCAAGCCATTGAATCTGCACTGAGCTGGTCTTTGTTTTTTTTTAGAAGGAGTTACAGACAGATGGATGAATTGATGGAGAATATCACAAAATATCTGCAATGTCTATTATAGGACTTAAAATTTATGTGGGTGGAGGAATTCACCCATACATGTGAAGTAAATGTGGGGTTTTCTACATGATAGCGGAATTATTAAAGCAATGGTAGAAATGACCAATATTATCTGCTATTTTCATGCATTTTTTTTTCATCATTTCTGGTGCCTTGTTTTAGAAATTAGTATGAATCTGACAATCACATGTCCAAGCACTGACTCTGCAACCAATGCTAAACTTGGGGATAGTATTATAATCTCCCATTTTTGATGTTGTAGACTTACGGCATAGCTTGCAAGGAGACCTCTTTTCTTTTCTGTGCATATGTTGCTGGAATCATCCCTTCTTTTCCATGAATATTTCTAGCCCTATACCAATTTATGTCCTGCAAAGGGAGATAAAGTACTTGATATATTTTTTTCAGGAGTAAAAGTCAACAGCTATCTTAGCATTTTAACTGTTAAGACAATATTTGTTGAAAGATTGCCATTGTCTACCTAAAATATATAAAGAGTCCTCAGAACACCATCAGTGTTGTCTCTAGCCTGTTTTAGGAATGTACTTCAACCTGCCTTCCCTAAGTGGAACCTTGCCTACCCCAGGATACTCACAAGCCTACCTGAGGGCTATTATGTTCTATATCTCCATAGGTTTAAAAGTCTGTTGGATGGTAACTTTCAACATGTGAATTTGGGACTTCAACTTGGCATCCTTAACCTACATTTTTCACTTGAATAGAGACCATCCTAGTACATGTATACAACAAATGGGAAAAGACTCCTCTTCCTCTGGCCAGAACAGGAAAAAGTGATATATCATTATGGAGGCCAGGTACATTTTGATCATAATACCAAAGTGATACAGTTTGAAGTTTTTAATAATAATAATAACAATAATAGTAATAATAATGATAATAAAAATAAAATTATTGTAGTAGTAGTTGTTGTTGTTGTTTTGTTGCTTTTGTAACTACTGCTGCTACAACTGGCATGTTGTTGTTGTTGTTGTTGTTGTTATAGGGTTTAACGCCATTTTTCAGCACAAGATAGGCTATACATGGCGGCCAGTATTAATGGTGGAGGAAGAACCCTGGAAAACCCCGGGAAGAACCACCGACCCACGAGAAGCTACTGGCAGGCTTTCTCACGTACCCACGTTAGCCGAGCCTGGACTCGAACTCACGCAGACAGAGGTGAGATGGCAGTGATCCGTAACGATCAGCGCTTTAGACCACTCGGCCACTCGGGGCCCCAACAACTGGCATGTAAATTTACTTACATACATAGTTTTCTTTTATTTATGTAAATTTTATGACCTACAAAAAATAAGTTCATCAGCTGTCATGTCTAAATACATGTACTTGACTCCTCTATAACTTTTAAATAAATCATCCAATCCAATTTGAAATTATTTTATATTAAAAACAATTTAATCAAAAAATAACAGTACTCAAAAATAATATTGGAGACAATGGGATTTCAACTGCCACTCTTTTAAATGACAGGCAGACATGTTACCCACTATACAAAATTAGTCTTTTCATCAGATGCATAGTATAACCCTTTTCTTGACACTACTTTTGTGTCTATCAAGTTTGCAATAAAGTTTTGACAAAAATTTTAATGAATACTAAAGCTGTCAAACATCCTAATTTTGATTGGTTGGTGGTGCAGAAATAAAACAAAAGAATATAGATCAAGTACTGTATATACCTGCTTATGAGACGAGTCCAACTGCAAAATGCACAGACCCAGATCTGCCATCACATAATGGGCCAACAGGTTTGGGTCTGTGCAGTTTGTTTGGAGTAATCAACAGAACAAGCAACAGACTCTGATCTTCAGGCACAGTGTGCTATGGCAGATCAGGATCTTGGCTGTTTGCAGTTTGACTCCACTTATAAGCAATTATATACTGCACGTAAAAAGACAATTTGTTATTACATATCATTTTAAACTAGTCTTCTTTTACATTAGGTAACTTCATCCATGATCTCGTGCCACCCTCAGATCAGCAGAAAGTCACACATGGTGCAATCTGATCTAGCTCTTCTGCAATGTAAATAATCCACCATAGAGGAGAAGTTGATCTCATTTATGCTGATATACAAAAAAAAAAAGATAAATGTGCATACTTATGTTTGCAATTTCTGAACACATTTCTCATTTCAAGTGGACTTTGTAAATTAATCCTTTTCTTCACTATTGTATGCTTAATTCTGCAGAGAAGAAATGATCACTAATCCAACACTTCATTAAAGCTTGATCAAGGCCTTTAACTAGAGTTACCAGGAAACTCTCTGTAGCCATTTATAACCCTAATTATATTAATACTCATGGCCAGTGACAAGTACCACTTGGCTGGACCTTTCTAAGAATCACTAGCGTATACAAGGTGCAATAATAACACTATTGTTTCTTGAACTCAATGACAATGGAGCACATTCTCACAATGAGGACGGAAAATGGCACATTATACGCCTTCCTTTTTTCAAATAGTCTCCAATGTAGGCACTTTACACAAAATTTATTTTGCAGAAACCATTACTGTTTTATCAGACTTACCATGACCATGACCAATGGCCTTTTCATCCCAAAATCTAATGATTTTTTATTACCTAAAATGTAAGCTATCCACAAAGTTCAATCAAGGAACTTACTCTAGAACAGAAGTTATTATGCAAAATCTTTTTTAAAGCCACAATTACCCAGCTCTCTGAACCATCCCCATCCATCAAAAATAGGCATCTTCCATACCCTGAGTACAAGCACCACAAAAACTATGGCCAAGGTACATTCTCTAGAAGTAAAGTTATCATGCAAACAAATATGTCCTGATTCAGTCAGTGACCTTCACCTCCGACCTTTTATGCCCCTAAGTGGACAGACTTCTTCCATACCCCATATGAAAGACATCAACAAAGTTTAGTCCAAAGATGTCTTGTAAATAATGCTATTATGAAGAAACCATTTTTGTTCTTTCCAGTTGCTATGATCTTGACATTTGAGCCAAAACACTGACAAAGATATCTCTAACCCCAAGTGCAGGTCACTGACTAGGATTGGTAAATGAAGAGGAAGGACAACATGAGTTATTGTGTGGAAACCTAATTGGTAACAGACTGATGGATGAAAAGAAGGACATCATAACATAATATGCTCTGCCTTGAGGTTGGCATAATAAACTTTGAGACAACAAGCAGCAATACAAAGTGACAAATAAAACTTCTCTCTTAACTGTAAGTGAAGCTAGAATCAATATTTTTCCCCCTAGTAACCCCCTAGGAAGGTTTCTGCTTGCATTGCAATTATCTTAAATACACAAGTAGGGTGCATACAAATGCCCCCACACTCTGAGAATGCCCTCAGAGGAGACTTCATCATGCTTTAAATGCCCTGACAGGCAAAAGCACCCTGCATTGGCTAGTAATTTGGGGACAACAGTGACCACGGTGAATTCACTTATTTCCTTAGGTGTCAATCATAGTTTTGCAAACAAATTACATGTTCACTGGAACTTATATTCATGAATTTGGGAAGGCAGGGCCTAGACAAATAGTTCTGAAGCACTCATCCCTGGGATGAGTGAGCTGCATGAGTTTCTCATCCCTGTCTTCATTATACTCAACATATTACACTTCTCCACTACTTACACCTTCTTAGGACCAACGGCATATGATGCAAGCTTGATACTAAACTGGGTCAAAGCCATGAAAATATTATGTTCTAAAACATGGCTCCCTAGAAAAAAAAACATAATAAAAGAGAAAGCTTGTAACTCGAGAAATTGCAGTTGCACAAGCATCCCTTGAATAATTAGTGGTATTTACATTTACAGTGAAATGTTTAAGTAACCTAGGTGTCATAATTTGCCTCTTCAATGAGCTAGCACACATCTTTATGAGTTACCTATGGGAGAAGTGTGTGTGTGTGTGATTTGGATTTTTAATGTAGCTTTAACAATTTTTCAGTCATATCGCTATGATGTCTGCAGTGTGGCAGTTTATAGTGATGTCTAGCACTGGGGCATCATGCCGCAGACATGTAGCATGATGTCCCACCAGGCCAACCAGTCCTAACACTAACCTCTTAATGCTGAGCGCCAAGTGAGGCAGCTGTTAGTACCATTTTTGTAAGTCTTCGGTATGACTTGGCCGGGGATCGAACCCACGACCTCCCGCATCCGAGGCGGACACTCTAACCACTAGGCCACTGGAGCTGTCTATGGGAAAAGTAAAGACAAAGTCAAATGTAAACATTTTATGATTTCATCAGATTAGCCAAATGCTGCCCTGTATTTTCAAGCCAGTGCAGATTTATTATTAAATTGTCACACCAAAGTAAAGAATCCAGCAGATATTTATAAAAGCATGCAATTACATTTCATGAGAAAATTAATTTGCATTTAAAAGAATTCCAACCATCTCATTTTCCACCAACATCTGTACTAAATGATCCATATTGGTCAAACCTCCAGTCTACAGAGCAATGTATAGGAGCCACAAAAAAGGAAGTTTTCCAAAAGAAAAATGGAACATATTTTGGTCACTAACCCCATTAGATATTGACCAAACAGCTGTTGTCTTGACATTCTCTTCTTTATAGATAGATTATAACAGCATGCTTTTTGTGAAAGTTGGTGGGAATTTGGTGAGACACTTGAGTACTCATTTCATATGTAAGTTGGCAACATTTTTCTTGTGAAAAGTAATTACATACAAATATATGCTAGCATCTTCCATTTGGCATTACAAATATATGCTGGCATCTTCCATTTGGCATTACAAATTTATAAGTAAAGCTTCAGTCTTGAAAATACCGATGACCTGGATTAAAAGTAACATTGCCTGACCAGGTGAAAACATCTTGACATTTTCTGTCTCTTAACATCTCTGAGTTCTGACTCGTAAAGATGTGTGACAGCTTGCTGAAATGGAAAATTTCTCCAAATCAAAATGATTCTTAAATTACTAAACAGTATCACTGAACATGCAAACACTATTAAGAAATCAAGGGCTAGGTGTGAAACTGCAGAATAATATATGTTCATATTTACCCATTTTAGTATGAAGCTTACATCAGGTACCTGTATGAATAAATGAAGTCATTTTCTTTGCAACATGTTCTAATCTGACACATGTAGGCAGATAATTAGGTACGCATGTTATCTCATAAAAACAAGAGTCTCTTGAAAAAACTGTTCTCTACTGGGCGAAAAGAATTTTCAGGAATTCAAGATAAGATGATTTCTTCCTTTTAACTGCTGTGTGTTGAAACCATCCTTGATATTCTTCAGTGAAAACAAGATTGTCAAATATGATGCTGTGGTGGACATATTTAATGTTTGATTGTCACCATTTTCAATTATGACAAAGTAGAAAGCATTAGAAGTCTATTGGCGAAACTCCATGTCATAATGATCATGCATTCAGAGAAGGGTTGACAACAAGATTTTCAGGTGCAAACAAGTATCATAAGAAGTCTATTGGTGAAAACCCAATGTTGACACAGCCATCCATTTGTGAGTAAAGATAATATTTTCAAGACAGCCACCATGATGGCCATATTGTGGGTAAGTAATTTTATTTAAGACCAAATAAAACACCATAAGAACTCTTCTGATGAAAACCACATGTCAAAATGACTTGCCCATTAACAGCAGCAGAAACTAGATTTTCAAGATGGCCACAAACTGAACATCAGATCAGCACTATTTTAATTTAAGATAAACAAAACATACTGAGTCTTTCAGTGAAAACCCCATGATGATATAACCATCCGTTTAAGAGGAGTAGCAATAAAAAGATTTCCAAGATGGTGACTGTGTGGTGGCCATATTGACTGCCACATCACCAACATGTTCATTTAAGACCAAATGAACATCATAAGAAGTCTTGTGGTGAAAAAGTCATATCAATAGAACTTTCTGTTCAGGAGGAGCTGAAATAAGATTTTTTAAGATGGTTGCCTTGGTGCCCATACTGGACTTCAGACTGGCACTATTTATTTAGGGTCAGCTATACATTATAAATCTTTAGGTGAAAACTCCATGTTGATATGACCATTCATTCAGGACAAATATTAAAAAGATTTTCAAGATGGCCACTGTGGGGCCATATCAGGGGTACTCTATAAATATTACGTACTTCTGAGAGTGTGACAGCTGCAAGGCAAAGTTCCTTGCATTTGCAACACGCACAATGGAGAGAATGTTGGCATATCTCTATACTACTTTCCTGTACTGTGCCTGAAATTTCTTTACATACTGTACTTGTATAATTCCTACACAATCTAAGCAGACATCTAACCAAAATGGCATCTCCCATGTGCTTGAAAATTCAGCCTGAATTAGTTAAAAATACACTAAAATGTAGCAGTTATTAAAACAGTCAAAATGAATTTTGACAGAGTAGGCAATACCATCTTCTGAAAGTGTAATGAATGAATTACAAAACATAAAAAAAAGTAAAAAACGTTATTGGCTCATTTTACCATTGAAATCCAGGAAGTGAAAATGATCAAGCAGAGCTAGCATTTTTGTTAATATTAGATTTTCAAGAAGGCTGTTATGGAGGCCTTACTGGGTGTCAGATTGGCACTATTTTTCATTTAAAGTAGGCAGTCTTCATATAAAGTCTTTTAGTGAAAATCCCATGTTGACCACCTTTCAGTTGGAATAGCAAGATTTTCAAGATGGCTGCCATGTGGCCTCAGTTTTGCACCACTTTCATTTACGGCCAACCACACATCAAATAAAGTCTTTTAGTAAAAACCCAAATAGGTATAACCATCAATTCAGGAGGAGTAGCAATAATGAGATTTTAAAGATGGCCTCTTTGGCAGCCATACTGGATTTGTGAACAGCACCATTTTCATCTAGAAACTAGATTATGGGATGAACATGCAAATTTAATAGCAATCCTCCAAGTATTTTAGGAGGAGTAACGATAAAAAAATTGTGCTAACTGACACATGGACAATGGACAATAGACCATCCTATAAGCTCTTCTGGTCTGTGACAAGTACAGCTATAAACATAGCTATCATTTTGTATCTGCCGATGCAGATGAAACTGTGTCATATGAATTGTACTGAAATCATATACCATGCAACTGTCCTTCATCTTAAAGTGTTCAAAATTAACCGTCAAAACTTGTTATATTTTGGGCCAGCACCTACTCAAGCGCTTGGTAAAATCCTTCAAGCAGTCTCAAAATTTACATCTTCAGGTCATGAGTTAACAGCATGTAAGAAAAATAGTACTCTTCACAATGCATAAAACAAATACGAAAACTTTTGCACAAATTTTAAGTGCTGAAACTACCTTTGTTTGCTTCACAATGGTCAACACATCCCCTTTGGCGAAGGGAAGATCATCACTTGCGGTCCCTCTGAAGTTGTAAATACATAACACCTCCTCTCCAGGCTGCCAGATCTCTGGCTGCAATGAAAATCAAATCTCTTATCCAGATCTATATGAATCAATTTTTGTGAGAAGAAGTCACCACATACTATAAGTAAATACAGTTAATGGTTATCCTGGTCCTGTACTCTTGAAACTTTTGGAACAAAAAAACAAATAAAACTACTTCAGACTCAAGACTTAACCAGATATATTGTAGCAAGATCATATATTTTATAATTTTATATACTCATGTTTTAATTAGGCAGAAGTGGGTATTTTATTATTTTATGTAATTAGTGTTCATTGATGAGTGAAATAAAGTCATCAGTTGCAATTACTGTGTGATTCTCATTTCACACATATTTAGCCAATTAGGCAGCCTTGAACCAGGATTACCTGTTGAGTTTTGTTCACTCTGAGCAATGAAGCTACCCTGATTATTGGTCATGTTGAGTTGTTCTATTATATGACAAGTGGTAAGTAACTTTCTGATTGGTTAGTTTGCTACTTGTCTGATAAACAACATAGCATGAACAGCATATTGGTGGTGGTCATTCCATGAAGCTTCTGCAGGGTGCTGGTCATGGAACTCCAGTAAGAAAAGTGCTTGATGATTCTTTTGCTTCAAGGAAAATGTGACTTGACCTCTGTCCCATATTATAAGGTAAACAGATTTATAATACAGTTAATGTAACAGTTTTGTTTATATGTACTCTGTATATTTCTCTGAAATGTATGTTGATGTATTTTAGTATCTTTAATAGGTTATCAACCTGCATATTCTTTTCTGAGCCTATCATTCTGTCCATCACTTGTCTGTCTGTCTGTGTCTGTCTGCTCTCTACTTTTGCTCTACACACTGATTGTTTTGTGTTTAGGTTTATTTGGTCCACTATCTTTCTGGATGGATAATTAATAAATATATAGGGTAGTAAGTCATTCATATTGAATGTATTGTAAACTGAATCAATGTATACATGCAGAACAATAATGCGCTGATGACGTTGTTATTTGTAGTTGTAGTAACTGTATTTTTATTGTATTTGCAGGGTGTAAGAAAACAGGAAAAATGTATTTATCTCCATTTACCAACCTCGTGCACAATACACCCAATTTCTTATAACAAATACTGGACTTGTATTTTCTATTCTGTGAGTAGAAGGCAAGTACTGTAACATATGTCTACAAGACACAGATGCCCAAACCAAAATGGTGCAATCAAAGAAAGCCTAGGGTAATGTGTAAAGGCAGAGTGACAAGTGAAACATGGGTCATAACAGTAAACATTTGTCTGAAAATGTTGATAATCAAACTGGAACTGAATCTTCTTAAAATAAAGTTTCATTCCCAAATCTGATTTAAATCCCCGAGGTTCTTAAACAGCACATGGAATCTGTTAAGGACAGATGGAAAAACTTTTGTAATGGATAGAGTAACAATATTATCCCACATCCACAGAACATGGCAGGGGGATTTAAAAAAAAGAAACAAACATATAACTAAAGGTAGAATTATATGTATAAACAGAAAACCCATTAACAGTAGTTTGAATAACAATATAAAAATGAACAAAATTAAGTTAACCCCTAAGTTATTAACAGAAAATCATTACATATAAACTATGTACAGTAAAGATTGTTTATTACATTCTTGGATTAAATGTTTCCATTGTTCAAATGTTCAAGTTTATTTTCCCTGGCTATATTCCTAATGTTACAACATTCATTTGTTAGAACATTTAATTAGCTATATCTTTTGATGTATTGTCCATCCGAGAAAATTAGCTAAATTATTACTTTTATTTCCTGATGTGCAAAAAGCCAGGTAAACAATGGTGGTCATTAACAACATGGCATGATAATTACACATCATTCATAATCTGTAATTTGAAATCAGGAATTACTGGAACAGTGCAATTTAAGTATGATCAGAAATGCCTTTGTTTTATATTTTTCTGACCAATAATTTAGAAATATCCTTTAGCTTTTGTTCTATACCCGTTCTATTCAATAACTGAGTACAGCTCAGTGACACAACTGATTTTCTTTTCATGCATTTGCATATTACTGAAAAACATGTCAATAAAACAAATCTGAGATAATTAAAAAAAACAAGATCACTTTACTGACAACTTCTTTCCACCCAAATAAATGAAGGACTAATTTATGAGTTGTCAAGTTATTGAACATATGTGTGTGCGATTTGGATTTTTAACATACCTTTAAAAAATATTCAGCCATATCACTACGATGTCTGCAGTGTGGCAGCTTATAGTGATGTCTAGCACTGGGGCATCATGCCAAAGACATGTGGCATCATGTCCCACCCAGTCACATTATCCTGACACCAGGCTGACCAGTCCTAACACTAAACTCTTAATGCTGAACACCCAGCGAGGCAGCTGTTAGTACCATTTTTACAAGTGTCTGGTATAACTAGGCTGGGTTTCAAACCTGTGACCACCCGCATCTGAGGCGGACACTCTAGCCACTAAGGCCATCGGAACAGTTGAAAATGTAAGTAATGATTTACCACACAAATATATGTAGCTTGAAAAAATTACCTTACAAACAAGTTCAAACAAATTTTTCTGGCAGTAATCATACCAGTATAAATTGTTTACTACATTCATGTCCAATGTGATTAACATGCGCATGCACTTAAATTTTCGAAAATATACAATAAAGTTGTATATTACATTTTCTCAGTTATAAAATTAAAAACTTCCAGTCCCCTGTAAAACATTAAAAACTATCTTTATTGTATGCATGTATTAGAATTTAACAGCAAGCCAGCACAACAATGTCAATAAACAAATAAATAAATAAATAAATATATAAATAAATAAATAAATAACGTGTCAAGTATTTACCTCAATCACATATTATTTTATTTCATGACATACTATAAAATGACCTCAGCTACCAAGCGTGGCTTTCAGGACAACACCTTACTCTGAAACCGAAATTTGTCACTTAAAATGAATCATATGGTCAGTGTAGTAGGTAAACTTAAAAAATGTCAGACCTGGGTGTTGACACCTGTCATTTACTGTGTCCTTGTATTCATGTTGTGCATGTGTAGGTTTATTTCAAGTTCATTCATCTACCGTATTTTATGTATTTTTTCGTACCCTTTAATTTTTCATACACAATCCAGTTATCAAAATAATTATTTAAATGTATCATAATTTTTTGTACATATCACTTTGTATTATTTGAAAAATTCATTAAATTATCGGACATAACATTTCCACTAAGAAGATTTACGTTTGCAAAAAAGATCGAAAATATCGTATTCCCACTTTGTTTTTACAAAAATTAATGATTAATTGTTGGTGAGAAAATATAATGATTGATGCATAAGCATGGGCGCCCGCAGCATAAGTCAAGGGGGGGGTCACATGACACCACCACCCGAAATCATACTGCAATATAATCATGCAAATGAAGCTGAAAATATGTCACAAGATTCTGTTCAAAACGCTTAGTAAATATTAGCTTTAGTTTCAGACTGCTTATTATACTAACTCTCCCGGCCGTGACTGACTGACCCCCCCCCCCTTTGCAAAAGATCCTGTGGGCGCCCATGTGCAAAAGCTCTTATTGTCATTACAATGTCTACTGGTGTTTATTAACAAATGAACAAAGGACTTTACAGACCATACCTTTAAATATTATCATTAATTAGTTCTCCTTATTAAGTCCATCACCGTAACAAAACACCACGTGCATTTTAAAACGAGTTCAGAAGCCCTTTGATGTTGTCTTATCCAACAAAAATTACATCTCAGTGCATGCTAAAGTGAAGACCACAGACCATTGGTCAACTTGTCTTATTGTTTCATTAGTCATACAAACATAACATATAAAAACCTTGTCATTTTCCGTCGTAAATTTGAAAGTCACGGACTCCGTTAAAAGATAGTATGTATATATACGAATCGATTTAAGTGCTTGTTCTGTTTTGACTTGGATATAATTAACATTTTATTGCAAATCTATTCTGATATACCCCACTAGTATCTTTATTGGCGAGTTCAAATAACAAGTAACGCATATAATCGCTTGTCCTTATAACATCTGCTATATGGACAACAGCTTCAACAGCACATTGACAGACTTTCATTTCCCTAAAGCAAGCCTCATTTCCCTATTGGCAGCCTCACTGATTTAACCTCTTCAATCGATTCTTGCCCTCAATCTGGTTTCAACTGGACTAACCAAAGCACTAAGCAGGTTTAATTACTGTGTAAATAACACTATATAGCCATGTGGTTGTTGTGACAATGTATATCGTAATTAAAACAGGAATGAACTGTTGATTTGGCGGTGTTTATTCCTAATAGAATATAGTAGGGTCATAATACATGAGGATTATCCCACTCGTCAGATAACTGAAAATAGTCTTTTTTTTTCTCTTTGCAAAAGCTACAAATAAAAACTACACTGAATAAATACGGTCTTGTACACTGAAAAAATTGTTTGATCTCTCTGGCGCGCATACACACACACACACACACACCTGTGCATTAACTTAAGCGTTGATTTCAAGTTCTTTATTTTTTTATTGCAATTTGATAATGAGATTATTGTTGCGGTAAAAGTACAACTTGCACTTAATTTCCTGATGATGTGGGGTCGTATCGTTGTGTACAATTTACCAATAAATAATACCCATAACTTATACATGTTCAAACCATCTTGATCATTTTGCACAACATAACAGGTACATATATGTTCTAAATGCAGACGAGCTTGCACACTGAACATAATTCTCTCTCTCTCTCTCTCTCGTTCACTAATAACAAAAGTACTTTTGATTTATGAGACAGAAAATATACGTTTACTTTGTACGTTTGTACCGTTAGGTTGTCGAGTAGCGTGTGTACTGTAGAACTTGTTTTGGTACGATCCCTTTATTTTTTGTACACGGTCAGCACCACCAAATGATAATTATTTATTTTACATATAATTTTTCGTACACTGAAATTAATTATTTTTTCGTGTATGAAAAATTACATAAAATATGGTATTTCCTTTTGTTTTTCAGAAGTTTATATCATTCAATATATCTCAACAAAAGTACTTAAAAAATCTGGATGTAAGATACAGATACAATATTATATCATAGTCACTTATAAGACAAGTCCAACTGCAAACTGCACAGACCTAGATCTGTCATCACATAATGTGCTGGCAGATCTGAGTCAGTGCAGTTTGCTAGGTGTAATAAGTAGAGCAAACACACCCTGATCTGTAGGCACATTATGCTATGTTGCTCACAGTAGTACTAGACTTATAAGCAAGTACAGAGAGACAGATCATTTCATATAAAAAATTTGAGATTCATATTACAATGATGCACATATTTTGTCACTAAGTTTGCTCACTCCCCCATTTAGTTTCACTTTGATGTTCTTAAAATCTTTCTTTTTTTTCTCCCTGAACAAAATATTTTTGAATACATAAAGTTTGAGTAGCATTGACTTTAAGGTCTTTTCTACAGTTCATAAAACTGTGCAAATATGAGAGCAAACAATACAATGCTCTATTCTGAACTTTTCAAAGTTCAAATTTTGTGACTACCAAACCTGCTTCCAACTGTGTTTAGTAATTACAAAAGTGATATTCTCCCGAAGGGACAGACCCGTTTAATATTGGAGGAGGGAACTCTATCTACCAAGGGTATTTGAAGAAAATTTTTTAAACTAACATAATGGATTGAATTAATGTTCTTTTTTCCTAACTAGTCTGATGCCTCAAACAAACTATGCTGTCCCATCTTCTATTGCCATGTACCTATTCATTCACTTGCACAAAGCAGTTAACTGCTGAGGGTAAAACTATCACAATATACAGTATAGGAAGTTTCCAACTCAATAAACAGAAGATAAAAAGATCCTTCTGTGCAGGCTATTATGTATATAGCATGGAACGATCTATGTGATAATGAACTAAACACAAATACTAAATATAGGTTAGTAAACATAAAAGTGGGTCAGAGTGACCTTTTGTTGTCAGGGCATAGTACTGACAGAAATGCATCTAATTATGAAATTGCAAGTTACTAATATGACCAGTACCCAATTAATAAACTTGAAAGCAAAATTTTAAGACATTCGGTGAAGAACACAAAATGGGCCATAATAACCTACTTCTATAATGAAGATGAATGCTCTTCACTGAGTTTAATGGTTCAGATAGGATAGTATGCTGTATGTATATAGCATGCAAAAACAAACACCATCCATATGTGGTCATGAGTTAATACAACCACTTAACTAAAGCCAGTAACATGTGAAATTAGGTAAGTGACCTTTTTGTATGGGTGTGGTACTAAAAGAATGCATACAATCATCTAGTTTAATGATTTCAGCATGAATAGTGCTTGAGAAATATTTTTTCTAATTTAAGTTAAAGATTATCAAATGTACAGGTAGGTCCCAGTGATCTGCTCAAGTGAATAGGTGTAGTACTCATCAAGATTCATCCCACACATTAGTGTTCTACCAACTACAAACTGCTGCCCAATACCAAGGAAGAAAGCATGGTTGAGAAGCATAAAGACTGTATATATACTTTTATATTATGCCAGTGGTAGTTCAATAGCTCTCCTGTACTTCAAAACCAATGATAACAACTACTCAAGCATTTAAATCAGAGTGTAATCAATTACAAAGCCCACCTCTACATTAACAAGTAGAGCTCAGGATACCACAAAAAAATTTCAAACCATGGTATTTAGCAGTATTTCAGAACATACCATGATACATACCATGGTATACCACAATTTTATTAGAAACCAACAATTTATCGCTCTGGGACAGGGACCTGACATGTTGTTTTCAAAAAATTCCATTTGTAAATGGCTAGAAAAAGTATGTTGCTCTGATTTATGGCAAAATAGCACATTCCATAATGATGGAATCTTCCAAAAATACTGCCGTACATACCAACAGAAAAAACATACTGGTACAGTGAAAATATACTGTGGTATATACCAACAGAAAAAACAAACCGGTACAGTGAAAAAATACTGTCATGTACAAACAAAAAAAGTGGTCAACCAGTATCCCATGCACATCTAATAAAAAGTCTGCAGTAGCCACTGAAAACATGACTATGGTGAAAATAAATTCAGAATAAATCGAACTTGGCCCTTTTTGTAGCAATAGATTTTTTAAAAAACTATTATCTTTACATTATAACTTAAATTTAATTTAAAATTACAACTTTTAATTAGCACTAGTTTTGTGCTGACATTTTACAAAACCACCCACCTACCCATTCATCTACCTACCAACTTAATGACGAGGCTTAACTGGGTTAAAAATAACCCCTTTCTTTTCTATAATAACAAAGCAGAGGTACTATAAAGAGTTGATAAAAAAGGTTAATGTTTTTTATATTTTTAAACCAATATTCTCCAAATCTGCTTGACAAGCTATTATCCCTAGAGGCCAGATTTTACAGGATGAATGTCACAGGTTTTGAGTAACCTTCAAGTGACAGCCAGCAGTACAGAGTTCATGCATGAATAATTACCTTGCTTAGCCACAAGTGATGCCTCACATAAAGCATGCAGTCCACTGGTCAAATTCTTATACTCCTTCACATGTACAATGTAAAGTAAACCTACTGTGCCTAACATATCATAAAATGTAATGTTTACCATTCAATTAACATATTTATTCCTAATTCCAACTGTACTAGTCAGATTTGGCATTCTGAGTAGAGTCCAAGGAATATAGGTCTAGTATGGATGAATCCAGTTATCTTAAACATAAATACTTAGTCCACGTTAGTAAAGCAAAACATGTCAAGTCACACAGATCTTTGGCTTTAATGTGCAGTAGTATTACAGATGCAAGGAATTATCAAGTTTCAGGGCTGGAGGTACAAACTACACCCACTGATTGAACCTTTAAAACAAAATGTCAATGAGGCATGGAATACAGGTCACAGGGACCTCTTTTGGCAAAAAGGAAGCAGAACTTACCAAAATGTATCCACTCAACAAGTTCATGATTCTTGGTAGGGCAGTATGCATATAACAATCCAGAAACTGTGGACACAAGCAAAGTGCAAAAACATAACCAAAGCCTATAAAAGGTGAAATATAGGTCACAGTGAAAAATTACCATAAAAAACAAAATTTAGCCCAAGTCAGCGAAGCGTAAAATATGTGCCATAATGATGCACTACTGCTAGGAGGGAGTAGTACTCATCAAATACTCATTCAATATGGTTTAGTATGTACACAGCATGCTAAAAACCTATCTAGTCATGAGCTAATGCAAAAACTTAATCTAAACCAATAAAATGTGAAGTATAGGTCAGTTACATTTTTGGGTATGGGTGCAGAGCTTGGACCTATGTATACAATTATAAGTTTACTGATTAAAGAACAGTAAAATTATCAAACTCAACCAGGTCAACAATGTGTGAAATATGGGTCAGAGTTACCTATTTCTAAGATGAGGGTGTAGTACTAACCAAGATGCACCTTCTCACAAAGTTTCATGATTCCGGGTATACCAATATTATACAACAGATAAAGCAGCAATGTGGTCATGAGCTAGATACAATAACTTTGCATAAGCCAGTAAAATGTAAATCACAATGATCTTTTGCTGTAAGGGTGTGGCACTAACAGGGATGCATACAATCACCTATTTGACAATTCTGGCTTGAACAGTTCTTGACATTAAACCTAACTCAGTGAAACATGAAATATAGGTCATATGACCTACATTTGTACCAGGTTGTAGTACAAAGTTGCATCACCAAACCAAATTTCATGAATTTGATTATGTATACAGGGTACTAAAAACCTATTTGGTTACAAGTTAAATGTAAACATTTAATCTAAGCCACTAAATTGTCAAATGTAGGTCACCATTATCTTCTTTTGTCCTAAGGCCATGATACTAATGAAGATGCATACCATCATCAAGTTCAATGATTCTACCAGGAACAGAGCTTGAGAAACAAACCAAAAAATTATACAGCCAGAATCACTTGGTACCAAAGAGTTTGTTTAAAAATACCCCTCGAGGACAGCCACCACCCTAATGTGGCCTGTAATCAACATATTCATCCACACACTCAAATTTACTCATTTGAAAAAGACTCAAATAAACATTATCAGTTATATATTTTGCTGCGGCAAGAAATGGAATGGATGGCCAATGATAGTTACAGCCAGAGCTTTGTACCCCGATTTTACTGACAAGGTGGTTTTACAGCATGACTGATTCATATTTTAAATAACATACTGTATGAATCCCCTCCAGAAAGGCCACGTTTCTTACAGGCCACATCCTGCAACAGAAGGGTAGTCTTATAAAAGGAAGACCACTGTGCCATACTTGACATGATTCCTGCAATGTGCACTTTGAAAACTATTTCGGTAAATTTTGTGAGGTTAAATCTCGTCATGGTATAGAACAATTGTGGAATTAAGCTTGTATTCAACTAAAATGGTCAAAAATTGCATTTAAGGAAAGTCAAGTTCTGACATAAGCAAGTGTTTCCTTATCTAAAAATAGAGCTTGACAACATGCAATGTAGTCACATGATGCACCAAATGTTAAGCTTAGGTGGCGCTCTAGTTTCATATTTTGCATAGGGTTAGAATTTTAAAGAAAAAGAATTCCCCCAGGTTACCTCACTAGTTATACTGGCTATTTAAAAAAAAAACTTGTATATCTTAGATATTGTTCACAGAACTTTTAATTCCCTTTATTTTGGTGTATGACAGATGGGTGTAATATGGGTTACAGAGTATACAGGTTGGCCTTACTCCAGATGTGCACCTTTCAAAAAAGTGCTAGCTCCACTTGGTCATTTTCACTTCCTGAACTTCAGAGGTAAATTGTAAAAAAGAGCCGATAACTTGTTTTACATTTTATATAATTGGTAATTCATTCATTGCACTTTCAGAAGCTGGTATTATCTAGTCTGGCAAAATTCACTTTCCCTATTTTAATAGCTGCTAAGGATAGTGTACTTTAGACAAATTCAGGCTGATTTTTGGAGCACAAGGGAGCAGTCATTTTAGTTTGCAGTGTGCTAAGATCATTTACAATTTCCAAAAGTACAATATCCAAAGAAATGTCAGTCACATTACATCAAAGTAGCATAAAGGTATGCCAACATTCTCTCCAATGTGCATGTTTTAAATGCAAACAACTTCACGTTACATACATCACTCTCTCAAAAGTACATAATAACTGGTGAGCACCCTCAAATGGGCTTTGTGGGAGAGCATGTTGATCCTTTCAGATTAATTTCTGTGATAATAGAAGATTATCTTCTGCTGTCACATATAAGATGAAATAGTTTAATACATAGTAATGCATTCTCCAATTAGTAAAGTGGCTTTGATAGCTGTTTTAGTGCAACAGATAAAGAACACTTGTTGGGATTGTAGTGGTCACCTCAAGGTATTACCAAGTGGAAGTTTTCATTATAATGTTACAGATATCTGCAATATCTTTATCATTTCATTTATAATCAAGTTCTTATTGAAGTACAATACCATTTACATTGCATCTGAAATACAAGTTGTTTTTTCATGTACATTTATGTCAAAAATTAGTTGTCTTCAAATGTCAAGTGAAAATACTAAATACATTAATATGGTCAAAAATTAGTTGTCTTCAAATGTCAAGTGAAAATACTAAATACATTAATGTTTAAAAGAAACTGTCAGCAATGGACAGTTTCAACTAGTCATTAGATGTGAAATCTGATGGGAATTTTATCAGCAAAGGAATCTAGTTAGCAAGGACCCATTAGTTGTGCCTGTAAAGTGTTCTTCTGCTAACTTTTTATAAACTGAATTTAATGAAACTGTACATGTGCAATTGCATCTGCTTCACCTCCCCATGCCTTGCTCCTATTGTTATGTATATTTAATTTGTATTTGTTAGTTTTTTCTCAACGATTAAATGTTAGGTATAATTGTATTTTGGACTCAACCTTATCCAAAATCCAAGTTCTTTGTGTACCTGACCAGTAAATTTTATTTTGTAAACAAATAATACATAGTTAATATTTATCTATGAGTGTGGGTTAAATATTAGGATCATTTATCAATGCAGGTAAATATGTTTATCTGGGTCTGGGTCTTGCACATTCTAATTCCTTCATGAAGAACCTGTTGTATCTTACGTGTCCCAATTTCATTATTATGATTTTAGTTATAGATTTTATCTTGTTGACTTAGAATATTCTTTTAGTAATGAACTTTTGACCCTCATCAAGGTTCAACTTTTGTGTCTTAGCTTTTTATACAACACTGTTTACTTGAGAAATCACTCATTCCTGCATTTAACATCTCAGGCAGAATCGGTCTTATTATTGTATTCAGTATTTCATTAATGAATTATTTATTCATACTATCATTCACTGGAAACATCTATAATATTCTTGGACTGGAATATTAATTTTGGAATTATAGTGATTTCAGAAAATAACATTTTTGGATTGTATTATTGTGATACATCAAAGACTTAGTACATCATCACAATTCAGGCTATTGGTATATTACCATGTTTGAGACTACTGGCACATCAACAAGTTCAGTATTGGAACTTATCTGGGATACCACTGAAGTTCTGTTGGAACTTTATACATTTGGACTTGTGATAAATCTTTTAGGACTATTTGGGATTTAATTCACATTACTGAAAGTTTTTTTCACATTTTCACTTTGTATTCTAAGGAAATAAAATTATTTGTTGAAGTTTACAAAACTTGTTGGTTTTCGCTGTTTTCTGTTACTTAGACAAGACCATAGAGCCACAATACCGATAAACTAGAGCTATTGGTGAACAAAAGTCCTTGTTAATGAGCAGGAGCAAACCTCCATTTCTTTTACATCAGTCAGCATGTTTGAGGGAGGACAACTAACCATTGATTTTATCTAACAACAGCTATTTATGTAGTGTTAAAAAATCCTGGAGAAGAGCTCATAGTGACCTAATTTTAATATGACATGTTTTCATCTTAAGATGTATGCTTAGTGCAGATTTCAGGCTAAAAGGTATTATAATTTGATCAGACATGATCTAGAAGTAGAGCTCAAAATCCTGGAAATTACCATAAGTGAAAAGGTTTTAATTCAAAGATGCATATTTAGTGTAATTTAAGAGGTCTTGGAATTTTATGCTAATAAATAACTGTCAAACCTTTCTGTGCAAACAGCAAGCCAAAGTGACCTACTATTGGTGCATGCCACATAGCCATCAAGATACACAAAAACGGTCAGTTTATTAACAACAGTTCTGACAGGGAAGATAGACATTTTTTTTTTCAAACAGCAATTTTGAAGAAAAAAATCATGAAAGTATGTGATAATGACTAGAGCTGTCACATTTACGAATTTAAAACAAATACATAAGCAAAGAAACCCAAAACGATTGTTCAAATGTGATTCATCTGCTTCCATCCAGAACTGCAATTATTGTCAATTTTGAGTTGTTTCATTTGGGATATTGATAAGAAATGTAAAGGCTTTTTAATTAAGTCATAAAATAAATATCTGACAGTAATTCATACTGCTTAATATGACTATTTATCTCATTACCAAAGCTATTTCTCAGATTCAAGCAGACGACAACTGCTATATGTGTCAAGGAACTTCAGCAAGATGAAGTTTATAACAATATGCACTGATTCATTGCTGTAATCTTCTAATTCCGTAAATTACACTGATTTATTGTTATCAGGATTAAAGAATCAAACATAAACTTTCATATCCTGCCATGTTTAATCTGTACTAATACAGACATTTCCTTAACATTAGTTGTACACATAGGCCAGAAGTTACAAAATGTATATTCAATGACAACAATGTTCAACAAAAGTTAAGGCCAACACAATATTACTTCATAGAATAATGCAGAAACATGCAAATTCAGTTACCTAGAATTTACAAATAAATTTGTACAGTGTTTTCTTAATTTTCTCTTTTATTATTTATGAACAATTGAATATAAGGAAGTCTGTTAGCAGTAATGCCTATGCACATACAAAAATAGCAGTGCAAAACTTTCCTCTTCACCAGTATAGCCAGCCATCTGCGCACTCACAGACCAGCCCAGATCTGAAGTCATGGTCGTCTTCGAGACCAAAGGACGAACATCATCATCAGTCAGCTAGCCCTTGTAACAAGCAAGAGAGGTCATCTCATACTGTACGCCCTAGTATATTTGGACATTACAGACTGAAACATATATGGAAATTGTTCTCCTGGCACACTGTACAAGGGATTTAAAATTCAGCACAAAAACTGAGTGCCTCCCAATCAACTATAATCAGTGGTCAGAGTTCATGCATACCTGATGGCTATTCTGGATGTGTACTTACTTCACCTGAAACAACTGCTCACTTCTAAGGGATACTACCATATAACCTGAATAAGAAACAAGCCCAATTGCAAACTGCACAGACCCAGATCTGCTGTCGCATAATGTGCCGGCAGATCTGGGTCTGTACATTTTGTTTGGAGCAATCAGTTGAACAAACAAAGACCCTGATCTGCTGGTGCATTATGCTATGGCAGATCTGGAGCTTTGTTGTTTTGCAGTTTGATTGAACTTATAAGTGAGTATACGATGTATATGATTCAGATGGTTGGTCATGTGCAAGTGCTAGCCCTCAGGGTAGGAAACATCTGTAGAGTATAGGTTACATTTAGCATTCAGTTTGCTGTTGGTATCAACAAATGTGGAACACTTTTTAATACAGGAGGATTTTTAGCCATGCTTACTTTTGGCCATTTTAAATTTGACTGGGATACAAACTTACATCATTTTGTCAAGCATTTTGTCACTAAAGAAAGGCAGGTTTTGTAAACATTTGCAGGGCTAACATGAAATGATCTTGTTTACATGTGTAAATGTGGCAGCCTTAATAGTGATCAAATTTGGGGTTGAAATAAGTCCATCCTAAGTTGTACTCTTAGTAAAGTTTGGTTACAATAGGTTATTTTTTCGGCAGAAAGTAGTATACAGTGATTAATCTTGTGCATAACATACGTTCATCCCCATATGCGCACACATTGCAAATTTTATTTATTATGTTTTAATATACAGGTGTTACAACCCAGATGGAAGCAATTTTTAAGCAATTTTAATACACATGTATACTGGAAATTAGGTCACAGTGATCTAACTCTGGCAAGCAACACATATAAGATGCATGTTTAGTCCAAATTTGGTGAAAGTTGGTAAAATGTAATCGAATGGTAGCATCAAAACAATTATTATCTAATTTTTGGAGCACAACACTTGCTCATTCCAATGTTTGCCTATGCTGCAAATCTTTAACAGCATAGAAAAGGAAGAAAGATGGACACACAAAAATTGAAAAAAATCCATATACATCATGCTTATTGACATGACAGTATAAAAAGGAAATATTCTGAAAAGATGCAACTCTTGAATAATGGCCAAGGGTTGCTTACTTTGATTAAAAATGAAGTGAACTACATAAGGGGTTATGAAAAACTTTTAAAAAACAAGTATAAAGGTCCAGGTGGGAATAAAATGGCTCACTAGGTTTACATTCAATGCAAAAGTCAAATACAATAACAATCTGCAGATTAAACTAGGTTCAAGACAATTTTCACTTGTTGCATGAAACTCAGTAGTTTAAATGAAAAAAATTTATTTTAATTTTTTTTTTTTTGTAGTTTGATTTCAATTACCACAGTACACATCTACCTTGACAACTTACGCCAAAAACATAGACTACACTATAAGGACACAAGTTATCGATAGACTTAATAAAAGATTACGGAGATGCCATCCATGCTGGAAATCGAGTAAAACCAGGGGAGAGGGGGTAACAGGACTGCTTTAATGGCTGAATACTCATACTATAAATGCTTTGGCAACAAGTGTTAATAAAAGCTTTTTCTAATGAAGTTATTTACTTTTCTGTATGATTTACCTTTATTTTCAAGATCACCAACATCTGAAAGATCACTACAAACATTACTATGAGGTTTCAACAACTATCACATACCAGTGAAAACACTGTATTACATTGCTGCATTTGCCATTTATTCACAATAAAACAAGGTTCCACATTTTTTAAATAACTTGAGGCATTCATTTTGTGTAACAAAAGCCAATGTCGTGCCTCAATTTTTATTGTTTGTTCAGTGATTTTTGTTGCTGTTATAGGATTTAATGCCATTTTTCAGAACAAGATAGGCTATCCTTGGCAGCCAGTATAAATGGTGGAGGAAGAACCAGGGAAAACCATGCAAAGAACCACCGACCCACAAGAAGCTACTGGCAAGCTTTCTCACATACCCACATTGGCCGAGCCCGAGACTCAAACCCACGCAGACTGAGGTGAGATGGTACTGATCCGTAACAGTGAGTGCTTTAGACCACTTGACCACTCAGGGGCCCGTTTGTTCAGTGAGTAAAATACTGATGCTGTGACTTCAATTAAAGTAATAGTGAAACTTATTCTCAACCTTGAGGATATCTCCGAGTGTCAGTTCAGGAACTTTCTTCCCTATAATGAACCATATTTGTGAAATAAAGCTTTTTTTAAAACCAAGTACTCATTTTGCTTGGTTGCCTTGCTATCTTTGACCATACCTGTGAATGTGTCAGCTAATCTACAGTAATTTAAATACAGTACTTATATAATAATATTTATAGTGTTCAAATGATCAAATGAAATGATTTGATCTGACACACTACCATTACTGCTAGCTCGTACACAGGCAGGATTTGCATGCCTTTAACTTTTACTTTATTCCTTTAACTCAATGGTTCCCAAAGTGGGCTTTAATTGCCCCCTTCGGGGCGGTGGGATTACTGAGGGGGGCGCTAATGCTGAATAATGCTTATGGGGTAAGGTAGGGGGCGCTGAGGATAACCAAGGGGGTGGTGGCCTGCAAAAGTTTGGGAACCCACTGCTTTAACTGCTTTGATGCAAAAGACATTATTAATGTAATAATACAAAGAAGACCTGCTTGTAACTGAATGTTACAATACAACAAATGTCTGCAAATCAGAGATCAGAACACAGCAGTTAATCAGGTTGTCAAAGAAACACCTGTAGAAATAGCTGTAATGGTAGATTGACATTTTTCTCAACTGACATTTTCACTGAACAAAATTTTATCAAATTTTGTTATTTACAGTGTACTGAGAATTTACTTTTGGTAAAGAAAATAACAATTCAAATATAGGGCTTATTATAAGTTGCGAATTTCATGACACTGATTCAAATTTCCAGACACAGTGCCATTTTTGACAATAAAATGAGCAAAATATCAGGATTTTGTTTACCAATATCTCTTGCAGTTTCTTTATATTCAACAAATAAGGGTAAATTTTGTTGGCATTTCTAGAAGAAAAAAACCATCTACTTCTGCCACTGCATTATAAGCAGGTTCATGAGTTATCTGCGTGCGAGTTATCATGGATGCAGTGTATGTGCCAGTATGCGAAGGCTTGTAGAATACCCCATCAGAGTCTACAGCTTTGCTCCTGAAGGTGGCAGCAAAACAATGAGGTGTAGGACTTGCGGTACTAATTCAACTCCCATAGTAAACACCATCATATTCAAAGTTCAATAACTTAAAATTTCTGGGTGCTGATGATCAGACCTATATTTCTCCATGCACAACTATCCATGGTGCAAGCTTCTGTGTGGAAAACACCATATGAGCTGCACCATTTTTTTTTTATTTCTACATGTGCATGAAACACGCTATTGATTCTGCACCAAATGAATTGGGTGCTACTTTCATTACTGAGTACTCCTAAGTCAAGTCTGTAAAAATACTAAAATTGCATCAATAGAATTTTGTCTGTATTTTTTTTAAGTTACAGATAGGATAAGCTCTCAAAAAATATTTTTACTAAAATTTTGCTCTTCATTATTAACCAATTATGGACCACCAAACCAGTATATACTCTATTATTTGTTCATCCATTTCTAGACTGGTTCAGTTCTTCCATATAATTAGTAGTGTCCTATAACCAGATCTAAATTTTTTAGAAAGACATGTATTTTACTCATTGATATTGGAGCATAATTTTAAGAAAGAATTGGCCATGCTTGTGCAAAGAAAATAGTGTAATGGCATTTTATGTGATACCACTGTATATAGCTAAAATGCATCTGCATTACATGTTGCTGTGTTGTATTGCACTTATTAGTGGTTTATTCTTGTTATTAAAATAATTGTTTCCTGCCTTTGTATCTTCATGTTATCTTTCTATGGCATGCATCTACACAAAAGAAAAACAAACATGCTGACATCAGCAAGTATGACATTACAGGGTATCAAATTACATGATGCACTGTATTTTCATCTCTCACTGGCTATAAGACAAGTTTTAAATGTTTTAAATGTCAAAATTGCATTTCTCTTCTTTCTGACTCTCACAGAAATAAGATACAGTGCATCATATTCCTATCATTCAAACCAAACCAATAAGTGTGCCACATGACAGGTCAAAATGATAAGAGGCCATTGCCCTTCTGTGACTAAAGCAAATACACACACCCATGAAGCATCAAGAGATGCTGACATTCCAAAACTATTTAAACTATCAACACATCTGATTCATCACCCCCAAATCTTAGCAAAATGGTATAAAAGCCAAAGAAAAGTTCCATAAGTTTTATTATACTGAAGAATTAAATAACTGAGTTCTACATTTTTGTATAAAACTATGGAAAAGGGTAAGGAAGCAAAGAATAGATAGTCATTTCTTTAAGCCTGGTAATGTTCCCCACAAGGGGAAAAAATGTGCATCAACCCAAAAGACAAAGCCACTTGAGGTCTGTTACATAAGGAGAACAAGAGACAGATTTGAAAAAGGTATCCCAAGTTCCTATAATGCTGACATTGATGTTGGAGATGGAAAGCCCATGTGTGGACTGCTGCGGCCGAAGCCAAAAAGTAAGCTGGAGGTGGAGAAATATGTGGAAAACTTTGCAATGCCAGAGCAAGTCCATGTTTCTATCCAATATTCAGACAGATATAATTTATTGCTGCATAAACTACTTGGTATATGTAAGTAATAGAATTGAATTGCATATTAAAGTTGTCTAATACATAAATCTATACCTACATTTACCCAAAACTCATAAGTTAAGAAAAAGCCTCAAAATCATTATAGTGGCTACTTTCCACATCAAGCAGTGTTAAATTACTTACTTTTCAATATAAAGCTGAATAAAATGCATAAATTATTGAAAATGAGAAAGCAAACCTTGCAATCACTCAATTACAGTCAAAGTGGAGGTAATATACCTTGATTTGGCATACCAAGTAGCAAGCTCTAATTTACAGCTAAATGATTCTATACTATCACTTGATAATAAGTGCAGAGTAATGTTACCTATATAAATAGCTTTTGTTTCAAATCTGAAACCACATTTCTGTTTTCATCTATTCACATCAACAGATCTGGTGAACAAAATACATATCGCTTAGTGCACACAGGAAAAAATGCCGAGATGTGGAATACTGTGTTCCGAGAGCACCAGTTCCAACACCCTGACTGTCAAGGTTTTCTATCATGGGACTTGGAACATGAAGAGAAAAGAGGTCTGGTGTGGCGGGAGAGCAATATGTTTGACATGCAGAAATACATCAAGAATGTTTCAACTGCATGAAGAAATGCTGAAGAGCGGTTGTGGAAGAAAAACTGCCTGTGTAAATAATGCAATACAGATAGGACTTTCGCAGACTTCTATTGGAAACGAAGAGTTGAGAACTATTCTTTTAAGTGCGAATGTCCCTGTTCCCTCAACAAAAGGGATGCAGAAAAGTTCCAATACTGTCTGCCAAAAAACTGAAAGTACCAACATGAGAGACATGGCTGAACATAGAAAAGTTGTCAACGAGTTTAATTCTATGATAGGAAATAAGACAGATATAACTGATATTCAGTGTGAATCAACATATAATAATGCAATTTATAGTGAGTAGGTAGGACCACCCTTTCAACCAACTACTCAGTGCACTCCTGAGAAAAAGGTCATTAATACATGTATAACTACAAAGAATAAACTATGCACATTGGGTAAAATGCATGCATCTGATGAAGTCTAAATGTGCCACTGCACAGTAAATTTAAGTTTACAAACAAATACTGGAGATGAATACAAATTTTGTAAGGAAGGGCTTATACATTTGAAGAAAACAGACAATCTAGAGGTACATAACATGACAACTCATCCAGACACTGCTAGTTACCGGGCTAGCCTGGACCTTAGGAGGGAAAGAATAACTGAAACAGTCCCTGTAAATCATATTGATACATGCCATCTGGCTCAAAATCACAAAAGGTTCATTAAAGGTCAAAGCAAATTAACTGATTTGATGCCAGGAAGAACTAAAAAACTGAGGGAAAAGATGCGGAACAACTTTGCACTTGATTTGTGTAAGGGTGCAAATTTCTGTCGATCTATGAAGAGCAAATTAATTTGGGCAGGTGAATGATTAATTAGATTTATGGGGACCATGTCGTGTTAAATCACCATAATGCAAGGATCTGTAATGTCTGTCATAAGTGATTCTTAATGAAACGTTCGTTTATTTAACAGTCAGACAGACTGGAAGGATAGGGTTAACTTTCGATCTTGTATATGAATTGTCAGATTTGAAATTGTCCAGGATCAGTTATTTGGAAATCTAGAGGTCACGCAGACTACAATTTTGGGCCTAGTTAGAAAAGGTGGGAGATATATTTAATCTGGATTGGCTACGCTAAATAAGGGGCGTGGTTCCCACACAAAAATTCCTTGGTTTTAATATGTCCCAACGCAAACATTTTAGTCAGTCTACACTTTTCTGCAAGAGAAAACAAATGTAGGAGACTCCAAGTTTGAATTTAGAAGAAATTCACTTGTAAATAATTATCCAAGGGATCGGATGTCTGGAAAGTCAATGGACACAATTTGGCAGTAGAAGCGAGCAAAGCTTGAAAGCAAGGTATTTTGCGGCAGTCTCATGTAATTTGTTGATATCAATATAATGATTTGTTTGATTTATTTGCTTATATTTGCATGAATTTATTTGTTTAAATTTGTAGATCAATTTTTTTTATAAGAATACAACTGCGTGAGTTCATCTATAAGAATCCGTACAATGATGCTCTTTATATAAGTTTGATGAATTGTTTGAATGTGTCGTCTTGATTGTTATAGGAAAATATGTATCTAAGAATTTCATGCCTTACCTTAGTTGATATGAGTTACGAGAATCAGTGTGAATTCACTGACCTTAGATGATTTCACGTATGATAAAGACTTGAGTGCGTATTGACTGAAATTAATGTTGTTAAACCATGAAGTGAGATTTTATATATGCTTGAGACTTGAATGTGTGTATTCGCTAGAAATAACATAGTTAAGCCATGTAATCAATTTCATTCATTCATTTGTGTAATTGAGACGAGACCGGAACTGTTCTTTCGGGTGATTACAATGTGAGTCAGGTTGAAATAGCCATTAAGAAGTACATTAATTTTATGAAACTAGGTTTGTTTATGGTCTGTCATGTGTAGCTTGACAGATAGCCTTTGGTATCTGTTTGAATTCCGATAGAACGATATCTGACATAACGAGAGGGGAGTAATGATCCATTCCCAGTAAGATATATGACAGAAGATTTAGGTTGCTTCTTTGTTTATTTTCGGAAGGTGAAATAGCTCCACGGGACGTACACGTACCTATCTATCGAAGTATCTACATATCACGTACTTACATATCCACCTACCCACACAAAGTTCGAGGGCCGAAAGAGGCGAGACAATAGAGAGTTGGAGAAGGGAAAAGTGGAAAGGACAAAAAAGAACAGTCACAGTGAAGTTGGAGAACAGTCACAGTGAAGTTGAAATGAACCGGAAATAATCAGGTTATGAAGCTGTACAAGGCAATGACTTCGATTGTTCACTCGATTCTATGATGAACTAATCATTTAAAACAGATTGACTATTTATATAAGTATATTTGTGTTTTGAAATTTGGTGAATGATTTATTTCAAAAAGAAGTGTATCTTCCTAATGTAATGCATTATGATGGTTGTTTATGTAATTAATTAAATTGTTATTTCATGTACAGGGGCTCGTGTCATTCTGTTTTATATATCTGCCCAGATCTCTATCTATTCTATCTATAAGTTTCACACTTTATATTAATATTTACTCGATCCAGGCAATAACACCGAAGGCAATCACTCTTTAGATAATGATAACCCAATTTCCACTATAACCCACCCCTAACAAATTGGGGGCTACGTAGCAATTTGATTGTGATATAAGTGGCTTACATTTAAAATCTCTCTCCCCACCCCATTTTTGGGAATTGTTGTATATGTTAATGGTATTTAACCATACAGGCCAATCTGTGGGCACCAACATATGAAATTCTGCCATCGGGCCATACTATTCTTTTTCCCATAGCCTGAGCTATCTACTGTCCCTGTCCAGTGTATTCAACCCTTCCCATCTGTGTTCTGTATAGAATTTTTTTGCCAATCTCACATGCAAACCATGAAAAAAAGACTCCATTATGATTGTCATATGCAAAAACCACCAAAATGATACCCTGGATGCACATGGTAACCATGGAAACAACAGGCTCCTATTATGGTATAGGTTGCATAAAGGACTCATGGTACTAATTCAACTCCCATAGTAAACATATGGAAACATGGTGCAAGCTTCTGTGTGGAAAACACCATATGAGCTGCGCCATTTTGTTTTATCTACATGTGCATGAAACACATGTTATTGATTCTGCACCAAATGAATCGGGTGCTACTTTCATTACTGAGTACTCCTAAGTCAAGTCTGTAAAAATACTAAAATTGCATCAATAGAATTTTGTCTATATTTTTTTAAAATTACCGATAGGATAAGCTCTCAAAAAATAATTTTACTAAAATTTTTCTTTTCATTATTAACCAATTATGGACCACCAAACCAGTATATACTATTATTTGTTCACCCATTTCTAGACTGGTTCACAGTTCTTCCATATAATTAGTACCGTGTGTCCTGTAACACAATCCTAGATTAACAACAGTACCACATAGTACATTGCAGGCCCATCTCATTACCTTTCTCCCTAACAATGAACTTGACCCTTAAGCTTAAAACCTGCCAGCTGTGTGAAGCTGGGTAAAGTGCATCAAAATATCTTAAGGGGATAAAAAAAAAAATGACAACCCTGAGATGGAAACAAGTCACTGACTTACATTATCCCTTGTTTTAAACTGTGACCTTAAGGAAGCGGGTATGAGTGAATATGTGAGACACTGTTAAATCCAAATATATAACAGGCTAAATATCTTCATTGGTTAAAATGTTCTACACTAATGACCTTAATCTTGAGAAGGAGGTAATACCTATGGTATGTGACATACTCTACAGTAATGATACATTACTGGTTACAGCTTCAAAAGCTATACTCCAGATAATTTATAAGTCACATTAATTACATTGTCCCTCACCTGGCTTTGAACTTAACCCTGCAGCATGGGGGCCTAGTTGTGGTACATGGCATGTCTAGTCAGGATATATATACACTGGCTGAGTTACCTGCTGTAAAAACCAATGTTAACAAAAGGATTGGCAGATAGATTGATGGAAAATGACTTAACACAACATGCCAGACTTAATACAAGTCTATAAAATTACGTCAAAAGTAGACACAGATTATTATCATCATTTTAACATGACTCAAGATTTACATGTCCTCAGAAGAATGCATTCCTGCCTGACAAAGACCTTGAGATGTGATATCTTATATGGTATGCAACATAGTCTCTAATTATTATGCATCAATATAAATACATTCTTGCCAGTATCTTAAACAGCTTCAGAGCTACAGCATGAATACAAAAATTAAGTACCTTGACTTTCAAGACAAAACAATGAAAGTGATGCAGTATAAGAAACAATGTTAGGTCATCATGGATATGAGCGTATTTAGTTTTGTAGGAGTGCCACCTACCGAATATAAATGTGTATGTATGTGTTTTTTCAAGACTGAGTAAAATCTGCAGTTTGGCTGAAAATGGGAATTTTTACAGAAGTTTGGAGATATAAGATAGGCTCTTTCATACAACTGGACAAGAGGAAAGTGAGAGTGCAAAGTTTGAAAGTTTCTGGGAGTCGTGTAAATTGTATAATTAGACTCTTGTCAGCCCTCAGTCTTCTCACAATGGCAGGAATCAAGCCAAACCCAGGCCCCAGACACAATGCACAGAAACAAAGAACACTCTCAAAGAAGATTGTCTGTCAATTCAGATAGGTAGGGATCTTGCAGATGGTGTTTTTCAGCATGACGAGGAAGATACTATGGATTTTTTAACTGGTATACAGTAAGAATCAAATCACTCCACTGTAACTATCATAGTTTGAATGGCAAAGCTGACAATTTACTTAGTCAAATAATGAAAGAACATGAACATTTGCAGGAAGATTATAAGACTTTGTAATGCAGTTTTCATACTCTTGAAAATGCTGTGACCATTTAGAATCTTAGTCCAAATGGAACAACTTAATATTCTATGGATTTGATGAATAGAACGACCAGGAAACCTGGGAACAATAATGAGAAAATCAAAACATACATGCTGGACAGCCCTGAAATGAACACTTTTCAAGTACAGATTGTGCACATTAGATTGGAAGCGGTACAAAGCCAAGATCAATAACTGCCAAATTTGCAAACTTTAAAGACAAACACTCAAAAGAAAAAGCAGAAATAAAAAGGTAGAAAATAGTCAAATTCCCACCCCCTCACTGAAGATTTCACCCAGAATGTGGGAGATGATTGGAAGGCATTTGTACAATTCATGATAAAAGCTAGAATTGACAATCAAATGGCCTATCTTTCATTCAATAAACTGGTTACAGATGGGAGATAGTTCCTATAAAATAAGATCAACCAGTAAACAAAAGCCATTTGAAAACATGATAAAAAAATTCTTTCAGAAAAAATACAACCAAATCTACACACAATTTAACAGCAGATGTTAGTGCACACAGCAATGTTTACAACAACCCACATGATGATCGAGGAAATGCCCATGGATGAGAACAATACTCGGCCATCTGCTAGAAACAGTAAATCAAAGACTAATAAATAGGAATATGTTCAAATTCCCTCTCACACATGTGAAAACAATGATATGCATACATGTTTGTTACACTGAAGGCTTGTTTAAAATCTTAATCTGAATCTAACTTTCAGTTGTTTATCACAAGATTTGACATATATGCATTTTGTAAAACTTGGGGCAAGTCAATTCAATGGTTTTGCAGAAGAACATGTTTAGTACATAACAGATATTCAGCAGATATTCAGGAGGTGTGGCTATAATTCTGAAGTAAACATTATTTTGAAAAGAATTTACTTTGAACTGCAGGGCTGTGGCTGTCTTCATTTTAAAGGAGACCACTTAGATTTAGATAAAGATTTTATACTTTGTTTTGCATTACTGATTTAGTCACAGACCTCTTAACATAAACCTGATTTCACAAGAAATATCTGACATTATTGTGCTGTTCTATGCTGATGACATTGCAAACAGTGCTGATACAGTCAGTTCTGTACAAAGACAAACTAATATTATGGAGACATTTTTTGAAAATAGTGGAATGTGTGTTAATTTTGATAAACAAACATTACAATATTCAGAAACACTGGATTTTTGATGATTAACGAAAAAGGGTATTATAAGGGTAAAAAAATCCAAACCATATCTGGGTATAAAACATGGGATTATATTACACTCCAGAACTTATCTGGACGAAAGCAAAGCAACAATTTGCAATTCAAGCAAACAAGTCTCTGCATACAGTGGGTATTATTCAAAATAAGTTTGACATACTGCACCTGTAATAACTTATGCTGCTAAAATTTGAGACTATAAATATTCAAATACAATTGAAAAGTATGATATGTTCTGTACAAGATTTTTAAACCTTCCAAGACTTATATACTTCCTTTTACCATGAGAAGAGGAAAATGTGGAAGATTACCCCTACAGTTTACTTAATCCAATACTTAATACATTTACAATATTATGTCGATCAGAAAAGGTGATAACCAATATCCAAGACAAGTAATATAATGCTGAAGAAAAAAAAGATGAGTCGGGTAAAGTTGCATGGGTTTCAAAAGTTAAGGATGCACTATTCTGATATGGATTTGGTTATATGTATTTGGTTTGCACAGGATATAGGAAATGAAAAAGTATTTTTGTTGAATTTCAGAAAACATCTTAAAGACAATTTAATGCAGGATTGGAACTCAGCTATAAATAAATCACATAAGGCATACCACTATAATAAATTTTATAATAGTTTTTCCATTGAATTTTATACAACCATCAGTTTACCTACCCATCTACAAAATGGATTAATCAGATTGATGTTCTGCTCATAATCTGGCTACAGAGGAAGGATGGCATAATGGCCCCCCCCCCCCATCAACGTACATATATGTTATTTGATACAAGCAAAACAGAAGATGAATATCACTTTGTTTTACAATGCCCTTTTTATGCAATCTTATAAACAGATACATATCAGGAATTTTTAGCAGAAAACAATAACATCCATGCGAAGAAATCTTCTATTCTCTGATGAAGTCAAAGAATCTAATCATATCTCAACTTGCACAATAGGACTTTCCAGCATTCCATGTAACTATTTTTTTTCTACCTACATGGATATCACAGCTATGTAATACTAGTTCTGTTCCATCTTTCTACATATTTCTGTTGCATTGCTGCCAATCCCTGAGTAATAAAATCACTGTCTGCTTATGGAAAAATACTGATTTTCAGGAACAAATACTGATTTTTAAATCTTTAATGCATATGTAACTATTTACATCTAAAGCCAGCAATAAAGTAGGACAGTAACTTAATCATTTAATGTCAAAGATGCACTTGTCACAGTCCTGCACCTTTTGAACGGGCACCCTGTTCCATTCGGGTGTCCATTAAGAAGGTGCAAGAGTGCAACACACACTCACACATAGGCTGTTTATAAGAGTCTTTTCCACACCTTGTTTCTTTTCTTCAGTCACTGTCAATTCCAATGTGCCATACTTCACTGATGATCTGAATTCTGTGTGACTTTTTTAATGAATTGTTTTTGTTCTAGCACAAGTAATCCTTTGCAATTTTACTGTCTGGAAAAGGTGTGCAAAAGAAGTCACCAGCAACACTAGTAACTGAAAGAGGAAGGTTCATTTCTAAAACAATTTAGTAAACTGAACTTAAATCAAATTACATTAATGTTCTCTCTGGTATTATAAATGTCATAAGAACAGGCTGGGTTGCTGATGATGAAGCAGCAAGCTGATGTTTATTAGGTTTTTCATGCTGTTTGATGTCATGGGTGCCTCCATGCCTAATAGCAAAATCACAATTACATAATTTGCAAAATTCTAAATTTTCTCCTTTACTAGATGGTTCTGTTTTCTTTTCTTTGCTGGAGAATTCTAAATCTTCTGTTTTTGTTTTTGATATGACTAGAAGATGAATATTATGAAAATGAGATACAGTGATAGCAATAACTGCTTTGCAAAATCCAATATGATGGTTAAAGACTGGCATGGTAGTCTCATTTTTGAATGAACCAATCATATTTTAGAACTCTATATCCCTATATACATGCAAAATATTTCTCTCAGAATAGGACCGGGTGCCAGTTCTAAACAGAAAAATTGCAAGGAAATTTTTAATTTTTGTTATATTAAAAAACAGATTTTTCAAAAGAAAAATGTACACCCATATTCAGGTCCAAAATACAGGACAAAAACAGGAAAAATGGGACACTTGACAGCTATGCTATTGTGTGTGCTGGATTTTTTCCTTTTCTTGTTTCACTTCACTGTAATAAATTTATTTGTAATATGGCATTCTACATCCTTGCAATATTGTTGTGATACCAACACTAATACAAAAAGTGTGACCATGCTAGTGATACGCATGATGAACACAACCATGAAAAATTACCTTGACCTTAACAATTGGATCAATGAAGTGTGCTATGTGACATGATCTTAGGCCATGATGCTCCGACTATCCTTAAGAATTTCTGAGCTAGAGCCCTGACAAAAATATAAATAATGTTGGTCTATGATACCAACACTAATACAAAAAGAGTGACCATGCTAGTGATACACATGAAGAACACAAAATGCATCCTCAATCTATGATTTTACAGGGTAAAATGGTTAATTAGATTATTTGCAAGAACCTAACAGCTCCTACTGGGTAATAGTTAGGGGGCATACACACACACACACACAAAGACAGACGCACACACACGACACTGATCCGAGACTTGGCTTCATAGATAAATCAATAAAAGTGCTAAATGAAAACATCAAGTCACGATGTATAGCTATATTACATTTTATCACTATTACTTTGTTAACATTTTGCAAATTATAGCCCCAAACAAAAATAGTAATGTCCACCTTTGATCTTGCAGCAAGAACCATGAAACACCCATGTTTTACATGTACATTTATGTACAAGTCGATCAATTTTCAAAGCACTAAATCTATTAGCTCAGAAACTGTTTAAGTAATGCAGATGAAGCAGTTTAGATGTTGCCTTGTTACAAAAGAACATTAAAAGTAAATGCAACCCTGATCTGTGACATCAACCTTCTAAAAAGGATGGCAATAAACCCTATAGTTCTGACAAGTAAATTTACAAAATATTATCCAACCAGCAGGCCTGATTTCTGTAAACCTTCCAAGCATAATAATTTTGAAAGATTTGCTATTAAATTATACAAGAATCTACACTGATCCCACATTTTCTTCAAGAAGCGTATGAGCAGTGTCACTTGCATAGTTTTTGTACTGAATGACTGCTTGGCTAAACATGAAATTCAGTGTAATCCAATGTAAGATACAGAAAAATCTAGAAATTATGTAAAGTAAATGAGATGCCATTACATATCACCATGCTTTGAAACAATGCCACTGCAGGTATGGCATGATCCAGTGGCAAATGTTTCAATGTGGTAAATGTGTATTTTCTGTTAGTGAGTGTATATATGGTCATATGGTGGGAACCTTGATAGCTTCCAAGTTAAGAGCCAAAGACAAGTCCCCTAATCTTAAGGCATAACCCAAGACATGTACTGGATGTACATGTGTATTTATTCCCTCATATGCATTAAATGTATACATGTTTGTTGGTTGGTGAACTTATGTTTCCAAGTTACAGGATCTAGTTCCCAATCCAGAAGCACAACTCAGGGTCTGTGCCGGACATTTGTCAAATTTTATTTCATTTCCTTCAAATCTCAGTCCAAAAAACAGTTCCATTTTCAGACACTGGTCCAGGATAAGTGGCTTTAGAAAAAAAATGCCTGACAAGGCCATATTCTTTCTAATAATGCTGACACAATGCTGAAACAACTCTTCTTTGAATTTAACAAATTCTTTAAATTGACTACTTTTCTGCTTGTATTGGCCTCTAAAATATTTTACTTCAGAAATGTTTTTTGTGAATTTGTCTACTAAAACTTGACTTGATTGGGTTTCATTTGTTTTCTACAGATCCTATGTGAACCAGTACTCAGTTGTCTCATTTTCTCAATGCTGCAAAAATCACCACATATTTTTCTATTAAAGCTGAAAACAAGAACGAAGTTGGAGAGGCATTGGTCCTTTTAATATCCATCAGTGAAAACAACAGCTTCATGTTTTGTAATTAGTTATCATCATAGCATGTGGATGTATCACAATTATGTATAACACTCACTCCCTATAACAAATGAAGCAGCAATTCTTTGAACTAAATAGAAGCAAATACAATTATATCAGTCCCTATCAGGTTTGATGGGTAACTTAAAAAGAATATGGGAGGGGCCCAATGATTTTGAGGGGCCTTTGGCATCATACTATCAGAGTTTTGAGCTCTGGCAAATACTGACCTGTGTTCTTACACCATTGCCGCCTGGATCCATTGGCATTTTTATTTTGATAACCCAAGCTTCAGCAACAATCAGCTCTGAAAAAAAATATTAAAGTTTGTTAGATGCTCTGAGGTCTTGCTAGGATTTTAAAATTAGGAGTCTTGGACTCCCATTTTGGTAAAAATAGGAGTCCCACCAGCAAAAGTTGCAGTCCTCTCTCAGAAAATTTTGAACTTAGATTAGAAAAACTGTTGGTTGCCATTGAGTTTAATTTCCACATTCTTTATAACACTGACATGTACAACCATGTCAGCCTATTCTGCACGTCTGTTAATTCTGCACAGTGATATGTCATTTCTGTATACATTGGATCAAGTGTTGTTTTGGTTGAAAATCCAATTTGTATCAAGAAAGAATGATCGTATTTTAATTAAGGAAAGTGATATTCATAAAGTGTACAAAATAAATAGGGGTTGTATCCCATTTGTCCAAAATTAGTATTATTCTGAACAGAATATTCTGGTGACAACTGCTGCTTTTCAATTGGTAAGCATTCAATCGGTCAAATTTGGTATGTGTTTTGTGCCAATATTGGTGACCTTAGAGGTGCAGAATAACCCGACAGCAGTGTAACTCTTCTTTGTCCTTCAGGGTGAAACTGAATTTTGTCAGTCCAATGAATGGTCTTATTCCAAACACTAAGCCAGGCATTACATACTTTTGTACACTTGGCTACTCTCCCATCCAAACTATCAGTTCTAGCAACTTTAGCACTCTTCTGAATCTCATTAAAATTTTTGTTGGTTTGCCATTTAACCCCAAAATACTTATCCAAATTTGCAAATGACATTTTGATTTCAAGGGCGCAGGCACTATTTATTTGGCTACACTCAGAAATATGCACAACAATGGAAACTTAAGTTCTGATGTATTTTTATAATAACCACATGTACATCTCAGGGTCTTTCTGCCTCTGAATTCAGTCACTGTAAATACCCCACCCAAGCTGCTAGTCGAAGTCTTTGAACTTACCACCCAGCTATTGCATAGTGTTCTTTTGATGTACTTTTATAAATACAGCAGGCACATCTGGGGGTCTTTAACCACTGAATTCTGTCATTGTAAATATCAACACGGCTAAAATGATCAATTAATCAACACATTCTCCCACTCAGCAAGTGGCTGAAGTAGAATTGGCAAGTCTTTGAATTTTGCCACCCAGCCATTTGCATGTGTACAGAGGACTCCTGCATGGGTGATTTTCTGCGTCCCAGATCAAAACTTTGCGTCCAAATACGCATAATTAAGCATTTCTGAGACCTCTGACATTGCTGTTTGTAGATCATTTAATTTACACTTAGAATTTTATATATATATATATATATATATATATATATATATATATATATATATATATATACCTGTTGGTTATGGCCTTATGTTCTCATAATTGCTAATAAGGTGCCCCCGTCCAAATTTGCATTTCTTACTGCACCGGTTTTAAAATTAGAGCAGGTAAGTATGTTTTTTTAACATTATATATATTTATAATGATTAGTTTATTAAGTGATTCAAAGTACTTGGCAAAACTGGCACAGTTAGGTGCACAAATCAATGCAAAGTATGAGTGGGAATTGGCAGCTTGTCAACATAAACAATAAGAAAACTAAGAATTTAAGTTATGACTGAAGACTTCTGTTGACATGTACAATTATTTTTTTATCTTGATGTCAACAGAAGCATGACAGATTTGGTAGTAATAATGGACTATGGGACCAAGACATTGTACTTTCATTGAAAGGCGGCTTGTCAATATAAGTGGGTAGGACTATATTATGATTTTACTGACAACTTGAGATACATTTTGACTGGTTATTTCAAATACATAATTTAGGCTAGTTAACACTTCCATAAGCAGGATTGTGCAGAACATGCATAAAGAAAATGGCATAAAACAATTAGACTTTGCATTCCCACTTAAATTAAAGATGAAACTATTAGCATTAAAAAAAATATATTTAAAGTCGAGAATATGAAGATAATCGAGGCTTTTATTATCATTTTTAATTTGGTAAAGTACTTATTTCAGCAAACATGGAGGAATATCTTCTCAACCCTTTTGAGATGGATTTTAAGTCCTATTTTCAACATTAAATTTCACTGTAAAAAACTTAATGAATGGAAAGTAATTAAAGGAAAGGTAATTTTCCATTTTAAGTTAAATGACTTCTGGGATTTCTTCTGGCATAAAGTTTCGTAAAATTTTGAAATCCTGCAAGTATTGGTTTCTCAAAACTTCAAATTTGGTACAATTGTGAAATACTGCATGCACTGGTATATTATGATATATTTTCCTTAATGAAACAAGCGTGTCTGATAACATATGATTGAATGTGATCAGCCATTTCATCTCATTAGAGAATATTAACCCAAATGTTGACATGTTTTGGCATTCTTGTACTACCTGTGCCTTTCAACCTGCTAAAATCATGCCAACAGAGCCTGAAAAACTCAACCACTTGATTGTGCTCAGATATACTTCAGTAAAGAAAAAAACATTACGGCAAGTATAGTATGACAAGACTTTTGACTTTATAGCATTTGCATTCGTTCCAGTTTGTGTCCCCTTGCCAATTTTAAAAACAAAAAGCATCAAGGACATAACAAATACACAAAACTTAGTAATTTCATTCATCAATTAATCATTTCTAACCTGACTGTTGCCAGTGGGTCCCTCACAGTCAACTTCTTTGTGTTTCAAACCAAACAGTAGTTCTCGATTTAAACAAGCAGACAGACTGCTCACTGTCCTTTTCTGGTTTCTAGAGCAGTGCATTTCAAAATTTGTGTAATCAGCATCCAACAGCTGCAATGTCTAGTTTTAATATTTCCAAATAAAAGTGAAAAATTAAAATGAGGAACTCTTATATACATTTGTTCAATAAGACGAAACTCCAAAATTTACAGAATTACTGAGATGATCTAAGACAGTTAACTACATCACATCTGTTGCTTGAAAACTGAGACTTACCCATGTAAATATCGTAACCATGTTACTAAAAAAAATTCTTGTTCAATTCAAAACGATCAAAGTTGATAGCGTTTGGTCCCCCAGGCAACAACCAAGTTTGCTATATAAATTATAATTTTTGTGCATTTTGAAATATCTTTTATTCTTGTTGTTTTAAAAATAGGAAGAGGGCACAAACAAACGGCATTGTACGAATAATAGTCTGTGCAAAAGTGTCAATATAGACTACCAAATGACCTATGATATTCTTGAAAATTTGGCCTCTAGTTCCAGGGTCGACTGATTGCGGAAGATGCTATACGGCACCACTTGTTCAAGCAGTATGACATGCCCCTTGTAGGACTAGACATTCCCCCACCTCACACCTCTCATATCAGGATCGACGTGTTACATTTTTAGGATTATTCAACAGTGTGCCATGAACTCTGGCTCACCCACTCGTCTATTTGGAGTTTCTATACCCTATAGGATTTTTTTTTTTTAAGTACTATGCCTGTTACTTGCTATACCAATTGTAAGTTCTAACATGCTCATAACTGATCGAGAAAATAAAAATGAACCGCAACTATCAATATTTCTACAGAAAAGAGATTAGGCTTAGCAGCAGGGTGGTGGTCATTTTTCAGTTGTACAAAATGTTTTGGTTCCAGCAAATGCAATGTCGTTAATTTAACAATTAACCGAACGTTGCAAATGAAGCTCGTTATTTGCAAAGTCTATTTTCATCTAAATATCATGCTCACATTTGACAATGTATGATTATTTTTTTACCTTTTCATGTCTCATTTGATCAGGAAGAGTAATGTTCCTTTCATATTGAATAAGCGCCCTCTATAAAATGAATTAAGGCCAACAACTCTTACTTACCTGTTAATTCGATACAATACATTTGCCAAAATATGCGTCATGACAACAAATTTTACTTAGAACTGCAAATGCATTTGCATAATTAAAACAAAAAGAAAAACAAAAATAAGAAATCAGCAAGAAAACAGTTGCTCCTTGGAGTTATTTACCAACTATGAACAGAATAACAATTAAATTACAATCATATATAATATATACATGCATACACATATAATTTTATTTTTAATTTATTGGTTAAAAATTCTTTTTTTAATATTTATGTAGCTAGTTATTCAAAATCCTGTTTCTATGCAAAGATTAGATACTCACCCACTCATATCCCCAATTTTTTTAATTTATTTTTATTTATACTGAGAGAGAGAAATCAATTTACAGCGTGAAATTATACATGCTAAATGTCAGAACAATACAAAATTATGATACTATTTTGCAAGGATACATAATTTAAATACAGAAGAAAAAGGAGTTGGGTAGATCATACCATCACGTAGGCAGATAAAAAAAAATATTACTTAAAAAAAGACAAACGACGAAAAACAAAAAACAATAGAAAAAGACAGGTACAACAACAAGGAAAGAAAGCTGGACATACCATCATGTCGGCAGATCATACCAAAACATTACTTCTAAAAAATAAAAAACTGAAACAGCAACGAAATCTTCAAAATAAAATTTTACAAATACGTCACCTTAAAAAAATATCAAAGTAAAATTCAACCTCTAGTGTCCGTCCAATGTACGTTACATTCTCTTTCGTTGTATTAAACCACTGAACAGTCAGCAAGCATCGATTTTTAGTATGAATCATATTGACATTCAAGCAGAACATGTTATTTGATTCATCATCCGGTCGTGTGATTTGATAGGTATGGCCTAAACGAATCAAGTGTGACATACTTCAGTTTATGTTCGACTTTTATGGTAAGGAATTCCCCCACTGGACAGCCACCTACTGGAGTTCATGCAATGTACAAACAAGACTCGGATGCGAGGTGTACGGCGCTTCCATAAACTGCTGTAGATGCCTATTTTTAAATGCGTGACAATAATTTGATTAGTCAGTCAATTAGATGCTTCAATGTACAGGATAAAAATGCAGAAGAAAGAAAGAACGAATGAAAGAACGTTGGGTAGTAATAGTTTAAGGCACTGAAGACCACAATTTGTCCCCGTCTAAGTTAAAAAAGAGACTGAAAATTCAATGAAAAGATAGTAATATGATTCAGATTGCTGCAAAACTAGTATCAAAGTATCAAAGTATAGGAGATGGGATTGTTTTCTCCAGTTTCATTTCCGAAAATTATCCTTGCCCATGCCACGAATTGTCGGCTTCCTTCCTTCCTTATATATATATATATATATATATATATATATATATATATATATATATATATATATATATATATATATATATATCTAAAGAATACAAATCATATGGCGAATTACACTCATTTCAAGCGCACTGAAACAGCCATGTAAACTTTTGCAAATTCCTGTAGAAACTGCCATGTAAAGTTTTGCAAACACAACGGTTTTTCTGTTTTATTTATTTGTCTTGTCTGTTTCGTATTTGCCTTTGAAAAAGACTCATTAAGAGTCGAAAGCGCTCAGACTAGTTAGATACTAGTTTTGCACTGTTCGTTGTCAGTTTATCTATTTCCGTCAGCTAGTGAAATAAGGTATCACGGTACCAATTGTTTTTCCATAGACCTCAGTGCTAATGTTTTGTGAAATAAATATAGTTTCTATCCTACCTCAGCATGCATGTCACCCACTGTCATAGAGAACAAAGTTAGATTGTCAATTTGACAAGGACAGAACCAGGTACTCCATTGCATTTAAGAGAGATAACTCTGCTGGAACTAGACAGGGGTAAGAGTTATCTGGTCACACCAGACACATTTTCAGTCATGTGTACCACATTTGTAAAAAAAATCATAAAAAATACAAAATGTGATCTAGATATGAATTAACATAATCTCACATGTTGCCAAGAGGCTCAACTTTTTTTAAGCCTAACAGAAAGTACAACTCTTACATAATGCACCAATCACAGCTAGTTTTGTGGTTTATTTCTGAATGCAATGTTCCCTACACCTTAAGCTCCGCCCACCTGGGGTTGTACAATTGGTACCGTTATATCATAAACCTCCGATGTAATTCTTCGCCATTAAGAACTATATAATAAACAACTTTTGTTCATATGGATCAATACGGTGGCGGAAGGAGACATTGTCACAATCAGAGCAAAAACTTTGTTTTAAGTTAGCGCAATAATATTTCGTATTTTGCATAGGTTATATTTTTCAATAAAAGGAAATTTCCCAGTTTTTTGTCACTGGTTATCCTGCGTATTTAAAAATGACCTTGTATATCTAAGGTATTTTTTAAACCTTTAATTCCATTTATTTTGGTGTATGACTGATAAGTGTAATTGGGTTATAGAGCATACAGCTTGGCCCTGTTTCAGATGTGCATCTATTGTTTAAAATAAACCGGCTAGCTCAGCTTCATAATTTTCACTTTGTGGACTTCAAAGCAAAAAAAAAAAAAAAAAAAAAAAAA
>JAECUM010005408.1:0-44275 GCA_016617855.1 Megalonaias nervosa | reverse complement strand
GAGAAGCTACTGGCAAGCTTTCTCACATATCCACATTCGCCGAATCCTAGATTCGAACCCACGCAGACAGAGGTAAGATGGCAGTGATCCGTAACGGAGAGCGCTTTAGACCACGAGTCATACCAGAGACTTATTTTAAAAAATGGTACTAATAACTGCCTCGCTAGACGCTCAGCATTTAGTGGTTAGTGTTAAGACTGGTAGGCCTGGTTTCAGGATATTGTGACTGGGTGGGACATGCTAGTACCATATTTATAAGTCTTTATTGTGAATCGGCCGGGGTTCGAACCCGAGACTTCCCGCGGACACTCTAACCACTTAGGCCACTGGAGCAGTCCACATCCAAGTTGATAAAAGTTTATATTATTATGCGTGTATCTCGCTCATTATCAAACAAATTCAAGGTATTGAAGCCAATTTTGCAAGTTTGATCAAAGCAGAATGAGAAATATTGCTTCAGATATGACTGAAAATTGTTAATACTACGTTAAAAATACACACACACACACACACACACACACACACAGACATGCTTCCAGACGGGTTCCATGCTGAGCCAGTCAAATTCAAAAGCATATATTCCAAGTTTTATCAAAATCTGACCTTAAAAATATCGCCTCTTGAGTGGTAACAAGCTGACAATTGGATGCAGAATAAAGAGAGAGAGAGAGAGAGAGAGAGAGAGAGAGAGAGAGATACCAGAAATCTGGCCTGCAGAGAATTGTAACAAGCCAATGGGATACAAGATTATCTCATTATTTCAGGTTTTATTAAAATCAGATACCTTGATCCCCTAATATCAAACGGCCTTAAAGTTATGGAACCGAAGAGAAAGTTGTATGAAAGCGTAAAATATTGAACTATAGGCTTGACCTTGAAGATAGTGCCCCCAATGTAGTATGCGACATATCTTCTAACGACGATTTATAAATACATGTATGCCGAGTCCAAAAGGTTAAAGATTTCCAGCCCAGGGTCTTAGTTCAGCCTGTGCGAAAAACTTAGAATGGGTCAGTTACAGAAAGTTAAAAAGAAACTATTTCATGTTCAGAACATATAAATGGGTATTCTTATGATACTTAGGTCATTCCCTGGACAAGGATGTGTATATCTAATCTAAAATAGATCGAAATGGTTAAGGCAGCAAATAAGCTGCAAATATACCAGCCTGTACAATAAACCAACAAGTTGTTATGCGCCTTTTTTCTGCGATGACTGGTATCATATCAAGAAAAAAAAAAGCGGAGATCATCTTGATAGTAGATCTGCAAGAATGCTGACCTTGTGCCGTTCGTAGCGAGTCCTGATGTATCGCGACGCAAATTTAGGACGGCCCTACATCATCGCAACACGTATGATAACGGTATAGATGAATATTTGTCAAAAATGTGCTACTTACCCATCGGAGCATCGCAGTACAATCGACGTTACCTTAATAGGTCTCGGCGCATATCTGGTTGAAAATGAATTACGCAATGAGCAAACAACGCCCTACAGAGCTGCTTATATATCCTGTTATTCCTGGATTAATGTGACTTTATTTATAGCTGAGCTATTTATAATAACAGTTGTGATTTTCAAAGTTGAGGAGCTATTTATCATAGAAGTTCTGATTTTCGAAGTTGATATATTGCATGTCAACAAATTGACGTGTTCGAATTTCATCTTATAATATCAGATTAGAAAAAGTAGTATTCCTTTCTACACGACATGCACTGTTCGTACTTACTGTTTAATATTTCTGACATTATTCATCCCACGACATGTTATTGGCAAGTGCTTAGTTGTTACCAAAATTCTGATATCGTCATTGTCTTAAACTGGAAACGACTGCTTTGCCAAGCTATGACAGTCTAATATTGCTTCCCGTTATGTTTATGTGTGGTAATTACCAGGGCCGTAGAGAGGGAGCACAGGACCTGGGGTAAGAAACACCCGGGCCTCTCCTAGTTCTTGTTCAAATAAAAATTTTCTTTTATAAAATTAAAAAGTGTTGTTCGGCCGGCTCCCTTACGGATATATCCCCGATTGCCCCTCCCCCCTCTTGTCGGCCCTGGTAATTACGTTGTACTTCGTTGTGGAGTTCTTTAATAAAAATATTTGCAATTTCCTTAGTTTCTAAATAAATAAGAAATAAAAGGTGCAGCTGTTTATTTGCGAAACACATAATTGTGTGGAAAAAAAGAATATGCTTAATGCATATGTAAAATATTATATATTGTCATGTTTGCTAAGCCCCAACTATAAAGTCATGCGTAAGCTATAATCTACCTGTCTTGAGAATATTACCGCGGCCATGTGTTTGATGTCTAAATATTGCCCCTGGCAAGTGTTAAACTCTTATGCAAGGTTGCATGACTCGCCGGAGGCCGGAATCTTGAATCGGGAAAGGGGATAGATCGCACGATCTAAATAAAGGCTTGTAGTTATCACCCCTATGTGTTAAAGCTTAGTCCAAAGATCAAAGGGTAGCCCGCGGGGTGAACGGGACGTGTTATTTACCGTACCCACGTTGACAGACAGCGAAAGGAGGGACATGACCCGCTACGTTTGATTGGATCGGTCCACAGCGATATCCAATCGGAATTGAGATAGAGGGTGTGATTACAATTCCGATCCGAATGATAACTTCCAGACGCATAAGAGAAACTTTAGTATTCGCCTGAAAGGATTTCAGATCGATAGGGTTACTCCGAGAGAATCAATTCGTAGTTTGGCGGCAAAACTTAGAGGTAAATTCTAAGGAAAGACAAAGCTTCGAAAGGTCAGTAAGTTATTTGCTCGATTTTTGCAGAATATAACGGCATCTTAATTGTAATTATTTGTTGTATGTATACTTAATTACTAGGATCGTTTAGTATGTAGAATAACCTTTGTAGTGTTTCATTTACATGTGCATTTGAGAAATGGGCTTGAGCCTATGTAGAGAATTATTAGATGCGAGGCGGAATTATGTAGATTGTTAGCTTGTGGTCAGAATTAATTTTGTAATTCGCTATTAGATTACTTCGTAGTAAACTAGTGCATTTATTAATTTGTTATGTTAGAATTTACACATACTTGAATTGTGAATTTGGAATGGAATTAGTATGTAAGATTAGTTACTATGGACGTATGCGTATATCAGAGCATGGATATTTGAATATTTGTGTACTTTGTTTGAGTTGTAAGGTAAAGAAATGCGTCTGATTATTGATATTGTGTAGAATAACGGGATTAGGAATATGTATTGATGTGACGGAATTTATTGACGTATGTATGAGAAGTAATTGACACCGTGCTGTATTATGACGTTTGTTTTACCATGCAAGAACGCATGGGTATCTCGATGTGAACAAATGCGTGACCGAAGGAATTTAATAGCCGTTATATGATGATAGGCTGTGTGTAGTGTGAGATGCGAGGGCTAAGGAAAAAGACTGTACTATCTTTGTGTTTTCACATGAAGCATTTTAGGGGACACAGAACTTAGGGTTCCATTGGCTCCCGAGTCTTCAAGAGCTGGAGACGGAATTGAGACTGTAGTCGAGACAGCCGAAGTCGACAGAAGAGTAGTCGTGGTAGAGACAGTGGAGGAGGAGGAGAATGAGTCTAGAGAAAGTCGAGGAGGAGGAGAAGAAGGAATTTGGAGAAAAGTCGAGGAGGAAGGGGAGAAGGAAGTAGGAGAAATAGGAGAGAAAGGATACAACAGATGAGTAGAAATACAAGAACAGGTGGAAATCAATCTCACGCTGCTAATCAAGTGATACAAGAGGCGTATTAAAGGGTCGAGCAGAAGAAGTGTAATTGGAAATTTGAGTCATTTTATTATTAAATTGTTATTAAATTGTTATTCATTGAATTTCACCCTTTTTTGTATATTTAACTATCTAACCGTCGGCACTGCTCACTGGGGACTCGGAGCTTTACATCTATCTTTCACTGAATTTAACTTCCAACAAAATAGAGCCTGGGTGGGACTTCTATAATAGTTTAAATAAACATTGTAAGCACCCCACCCAAACCATAACAATTCCCATATATATATATATGGAGAGAGACAGACAGACAAACATACGGTGTGAGTATGTGTTGTCTAGCAGCAAAGATCAAGAAGGTTTGAATTCAATGTAAAATAATACATGAATTATTGCATTGTAATTAATTTTATAAGTCAACACAATCATTGCTAGGAAAATATTCTCAATGAAATCCGAGACTTACAACATGATAAAAATTTATCAGAATTTAGGAATAACATAAGAAAGAAATTATCTTGTAGACAAAACAAAACCTAATTCTCGAGAACCTAAAGGTACAAGTAAGAAATATTTCCATTTTGTTTATTACTTTCCATGAGTAAAGGGTAGGTCATACGATGTGGTATGAAACATATCTCGCGTAGTATTTATCATCATTTACCTTGGTGATAATCGCAATAAATAAAGTCGGCTCAGATTCGTTATCCACATTCTAGAAACAAGAATTAGACATGGTTCATTACTAAAAAGACAATTCAACCAGAGAAAAATTAATATACTAAAATGCCTAAATTTCTCAACTTTGATTCAGTACTAAAACTATTATCAGTCTGAATTTTAAATCTTAATCCAAGTCTCGTCCTTATATTCTGAAGAAAATGACAGTCCTAGAAATGAAAAAATGAGATTAATGCTAGAGGCGGCGAGGATCATCAGTGCTTCCCTTGGAGGTAAGTTTCCAACAATTAATTCACTGACACACACGTTTTTGGTGTTTCTTATGCATATTCCGATCATTATGGTACAATTTGTATTAACACAATGTTTGTCTATACAATTTCCTAAGAATACTTTGACAGTCATAATTAATAAAGCATAAGAATCCACATTATGTAACATTAAATTTACTTTCTTTACATATTTCATTAACTTTATCCACTATAAGACATAGTTGATATCAACAACTTCTATCACAAAAGCAAAATGTACCATTATTCAAAATATACGTCTACTGAATCCAATTAAACTCTCTATAACTAAAATAAAAATCTTTCTGTCAAAGTCGAGAAAACGAAATTTCTAATTTCACGAAATTAACATTGCTCCAAGCAATCGGATTCAAAGCACTACTGTAAAAGTAATCTGAACAAAAAGAACCATTTCATTTTACAAATGCAGTATGTGTAATTTGATGCCAGAAGAAAGCCTTGGCGATCAAAAGCTGGACATTATTCAACGAGTTTCATAAATTTAATATTAAATCATTACCCATTTTTGAGATTATTTTTATCACATAATTTTTATTTCATTGGAAATTATTTAGACGGAAATAAGAACGAATAATTTCGTTCATTCTGACAGACGTTGTACCTTTCATTTGTTGTGCATAAAAAATTGTCCCAACCAAACTTGAACTAGTATTGACGTTTTAAAGTAGATTATACTTATCTTACAAACTATAAAGCAAAGAACAAGCGTCCTTCCGATTAAACATAACATTTTGCACAGACAAAATCATTTTCAACGCAGAACGTCCATTACGCTTGATGTCGCATTGTTTGATGCACTACCACTTAGATTACAGTTGAGGATCTATGTTTACGTAACCTTAAGTGTCACTTTTACAATTAAACATTACATTGTATCGAGATTAATGTGGAAATAAGGTTAACTAGATGCATAAATTACCATATTTACTGTAATTTATTGTGACCGTATATTTGCAGTGTTTGATTTAGAACAGTAGACTACAGAATATGCAAATAAAGTTCAATCTTGACTCGGAATTGCATCACATATTTACCGTGTAAATATGCAGTGGTTGGATGCACTTCTGTCAGTTTGGAGACCGGTTTATATCCACATTCTTCTGTGAACAGAGGTGAGAGTATTTTACTTCTGTAAGTAAACGTTTAAACCACGCTTGTATATAGGGTGGATCCATGCTACAGATATACCACCTCCCTCAACCCCCACCCAACACAAGCAATACCCGTAGTTTTACTTCTTGTTGTTATTGTTCTTGTCTTGTGGTTTTAGCCATTTTCCATGTTATGATATGTTATACATGACATAACTAACCCCTGAAGGGATGGGGTAAATTGGCCATACTGAAACAGTCAAAACCATTTTTCCCCAATTCCCTTTCGCGAGTCGATTCGAAAAATGGCGGCCAAAAACGTTCATTGAAAACAAAAACTTCCAGAAGGCGGGGTTAAAAAAGTTTTCCCACGATCGCAGCCAAACAGTAAAGAGAATACTGTACACTAATTTCATGGGCTTTTTTGGACCAATCAGAATCACATAAAGTGATATGTTCACATGTTATAATATCAAAAATATGAAACTGCACACACTATGATACAATGTAAAATATGATTCATACAAATTAAATTCATTGGAAAGTTATTAAGTCATTATGATATGAAAATGTATTAGTGTATTGATACAATGTACCAATAATCATGTTTTAATTTTTTTAAAGAATTAGCTTGAGTTATTAAGTCTCAGTGTAGAGTACGTATGAAATAGAGTTCCTTTTCTTCATTTAAAGATTCATCATTAGCTATATTAGGGAAAGACTTTGAAGTTTCCTCCTGAACAGCTATGTATATGTTTATTGACTTTTAATAACCCGAGTTCTGTTTTTTGCTTGCTATGTACTGTCATTCTCTTCCTTAGTTCATTTTTCGTCCGACCTATGTAAAAGGCTTCACGCTTCACACATATTAATGAATACGTCACATTTCTTGAATTGCAATTCATGTAAATTTAACTTTAAGTAGCTTACCACTTTTTAATTTTATTGAGTTTCCTTCTATTATGATTGAACAACTTTTGCATCTACTCGTACCACATTTGGTTACTCGGACATCTCTTTCAGTGAATTCAAACATAGATCTAGTTATTCTCTTCCCCCTCTGGCCATTTCCGATGACAAGGTATATTGTATAATATCTCGTACAATACGACAGTAGTCCTCAAAAGGACTGACGCTCTACTGAACAATATTTTCAGAAATCCAGAAATCCAAGATAAGTCGTTTGGTTTGTGCTTTTATTAGTTTTGAGTGCTGGGTACTGAAACCATCTCATATATTCTTGAGAAACTCCAGCATACCAAATTTGGTAACAAAAATAAGTTCTTATTTACATATTTTCTTGTATGTTTAGTACACATAATAAGCGATTCTTTTGCCATGGTATTCGACTTTGTTTCGTTGCAGGAAGAACATTATACTTATATCTCAGATACTATCAAAATGTATCTAGATGCTAAGTTTGCTAAATCCATAATTAATATTCATTTAAAAAATAAGTTATTAAACCAACATCTTTCAAGGCATTCCTCAGATTTATATCCATAAACTGGATTTGAAAAGAAATCAAGTGGCTCTTGTTTGCGGTATTATGTCCAAAAACATTAACGATAAAGCCTTAGACAATACCTTTGACCTTGAACTCGATGTCATAGTACTGACAATTGACTTGTTTATTGAAATGCAACTAACAAAGTCTAGCCAAAGTTCATTCGTATAAATATAAGGGTTGGTTAATAAAATCAGTGATGTACAAAAATACAAGCAATAATCATTGACTTCAACCAAGGTGTGGTTTTTAAAAGGATGGACATGTGGGTAGCCGTATCTGCACTATTTGCATTCCAACTCAGTTACGTACTAATGTGTTTCTACTGTAAACGACATGGCAGTGCCACCATTTATCCCAAGGAGTAGTGGTAAGAAGTCTTTTTCGATGGCCTCAGTGGTCGCAGTGTTTGCGGTCACATGAGCAGCATTTTCAGTTAGAACCAGATTTCGTGACTTAACTCCAACGTAATTTTAGGAGTTGAAAGAACATACAACTGCTAACGGACGGACGGGTTGGACGACGAGAATGCCGCTAATAGAGAAATTAAGGGTGCTTAAGCGCCCAGGTTTTCTCTCCTAACACCGTGTCCCCCACCCTAACTGACATCGCACGAGAAAATATTGCCTAATTGATTCATTGTATGGCCAAGCCTTTTTCTGACTTTAATATAGTCAGCTCAGTTTTCTTCATACCAGGACACATATGTTTCCCTTATGCGACTCCTTCACCAGTACCCTGGATTTTTGTCTTTTTAAATATTGTATTGCCTATCAATATAAGCGTAATCATTTTCGACCACTCAAGTGATCAAAATAGTGTCTCTTCCAAATCAAATAAATCATTACCTACATTGGACAATGATGTGGCGTTATCTGAACAAGTCTTTCTGCTTCTTTTTGTTACACATTTTGGACCATTTTGAAAGCAAGTCGGGAAGTGAAAACATTGTTTATAACTTGACAATAGAAACTATTTGAAATCTTTAGACCCTAGATGTGCTATTTTTGAGCAAACTGTCGATCAGCTAAGACTGCAGAATGTACAGTTAGCTAGGGAGAACAAGAGTAGTGAGAGTGATATATGGGTAAACCGAGACTGTAAGTGACCTGGATCAAAACATGAAAACGACAGAAGCAGAGTAGAATACCAGGAAGCCCAGTCAAGGAGGGAGAATTTAATCCTTTATGGCCAGAAGCATTCTCATTATGAAAAATGGCAAGACACCAAAGTCAAAATCATCTCATATATTTCAGAGAAACTGAACATTAATAATTTGGATATCTCTGTTGAAAGAGAACCTAGTTTTAACATCAATACATCATCAAGACCTGCGACAAAGTTAATATGGACACTGCAAAATCAAAATGCATATCAGGAAAGTTTGCGTGAGCTATTTCATAAGATTTTATTTGAGATATTTTGCCATATGAGTGAAATCTATAAATCTATGATTGATACATCTATGGAAACATTTCTTCTGGCTCCTCGGAATGCAGTTGAAAATGTTGGTGTGAATAAAGGTGTAAGACGTTCTGGTAACAGTTATAAAACACAGCATAACATATTCACCCCAAGACGACTCTGGTATGAATAGTTCGACCTGAAAGATTACACTGAGGAATATCTCAAACAAAAGAATATATATATATATATATATATATATATATATATATATATATATATATATATATATATATACTGATCTTTTTCTCTTATCTTTACATCGTCAGAATCGTTTAGTATTTTGCATACTGAACACCGTAATACTGCACGACACGTGCGTGTAAAAATGGTATAGTGTATTAGGAACTACTTTGGAAACAAACATATTCACTCGTGCAGTAGACGCTTTAGGTTTTAGTTTTATTAGATTTTGTTTCTGGATGAACTAAAGAAGCTGTTTCGTCTATTTGAAAGTATAGATGATAAAGTGAACGATGTGGGCAAGTTTATTTAGTCCCAAATGAAACTTTTAAAGAAGCAAACCAATGAACGTGATATTCTCAATGTCCACAACAAATGTGAGAGACGCTGTATTGAAAATACCATTCTGATCATTTAAACAGTTATTTAGGAGAAATGTTCGTAACTTTTCGTTAATTGAATGGCTTAGACTATGACCAATGCTCTCTGTGGTACATAAAAATATCATAGAAAAGCACATTGAGGCCAGAGGTTATCGCATATCTATCAGAGACGTACCATTTTATTAGTCAAAGTACTAAATTCGAGAGAAAATACAACGGAAGGATTTCGTAGAAAAGTAAGGGCCTCAGAGCCAATAAGCCAAAACGAAGAATTCGTATTTCTGCTGGCTGAATTGACTGTCACGCACCAGCTACTTTTCAATTTTTCACGTTAACTTATTTTTGATAAAATGTATCGGATTTAGGCTAGCGATAGACGCCATATAGATTATGACATAGCTGGGGTCCCTACAAAGAACATGCAAGTGACAAGGCATACACATGTCTTCATTAGCTGCTAATAAGAATAGCAAAAAAATATACTTACATATTTGCATCTTGAATTTCCTTAAAATGTACTTCTTAGTTCTACAAATCCGAATTATATCAGCTATGTCATGAGTTCTAAAATGTGATTACACACCGCGAAATTGTACTGTCATTTCGACTACATTTCCAACGGCAATCACATTTTCCTTACTGCGCTCAAATGAAATGAACATGATATTCCATAGCATCTTTTTGATAATTTCAATTGAAAGAGTTAATATTTTCCCCACATTATGGTTCTAAACATTCAATGACAGAACAGAAACACGCATGCAGCTGAATCAAGACACGTCCCTTCCTGCCCAAATCACAAGCACTTCGTGTGGATTTGACACAGCCAACACGTCCAGTCCGCAACCACAGGGATTGAGTAGAAACGACCAACTCCCAACCCCGAAATCCATTCATTCCTGACCAACTGGGAGAGTTGTTGCAATGCATATTCATTCACAATATGACTCTAAATTTAAATTTTAAGTAGAACAAAACAACAATTCTTTCTTAAACTAATGTTGTGCGCGTGACGAAGTTCAAAGATCGCAGGGCAGTGCTGTAAAGAAAAATAAACTCTTTCCAGCACAGGAAAAATAATACCTTCTTCTCAAGGTATAAGAACGACTCTGACAATTTCACAGGGACCTAAGTGTTTTTAAACCGAACCAAAGCGTCATTTCATGCACACGCACGAAGAACGCGTGGCTGTTTCGCAATAAACAATCGCAGTACACGATTTAATCACGTAGGCCAGAAAATGAATTTGGCAATAACCAATCGTTTATGCCGGCTGTTTATCCACCCGGTAATCTATATAAAAAAAACTTACGAAAGTCGAGAGTCATATTTACGTTCTAAATAAACACGATGTTTCTTTCAAAAATATCAGATCCCGTGAACATAATCATCATCATAATAAAATATAATAATACAAAAATGAAATAAAAAGAATTCAAATTTTAACACACAAGTAATTAAATTACATAGTCGTAACATCTTAAAATAAGTAACAGAAAAGAGCTAAAACCAACAAGTTTTTTTAAAATTCAACTAAAAGTTCATTTCCCTAGAATACAAAGGGAAAATTTAAAAATAACTTACACTATTGCGAATTAAATCCCAATAATCGTAGAATTTATAACACAAGTCTTAATGAATAAAGTTGTGAATAAACTATTCCAAATAATTTCCAACACTGAATGTGTTGATGTGCCGATAGTGGCTTGTAGTCTCTAATGTACTAATGTACAAATGGCCTGAATTGTAATGATGTGCCAGCAATCTTTTGTTAAATCACAGTAATATAATCCAAGGTTTCCTGGTTTGAATTTACTATAATTCCAAGTTAATGTATCTTTCCAAGAATATTATAGAGCACTTTGTATTTACAGAGAAGAATAATTTGAATAAAATAATTTCACCCAAATCAAAATACTGAATACAAGCATGATTCTGTTTCAAGATTTTACATGACGAATGAATCATTTATATATCAACAAAATTAGATAAAAACAGACACAAAAGAAGAGCCAGGATGTAGTACAAAAGTTCATTTCCAGAACAATCCAAGCTATAATTAGACAAGATCCGTTAATAAAATTTTAATAAAGAACATGGCAAACATAATGACCTTCAATCAGAGCAAGATAATGGTTCTAATATTTAACCTACACTCACAGGAAAATATAAATTATGAATTAATTGTTTGCATAATACAAAAATTTAATTATTCTGGTCAGCTAGACAATAAACTTGACTTTGAACAAGGTCAGCTACAAAATTCATTACTACATAATCCCTAGCATATAATATATAAAAAATAAACGAACAATGTAAATTAAATATACATAACAATATGCCGATGATTTGTTATATTTTCTGAAACGCCAATTGCGATACAGCCTTTTCTTAAATTTATTGAATCTTGTTGTGATGAATGTGGATTAAAGGTTAATTTAAACAAAAGAAATGTTGTGGTTTTCCGCAAAGGAGGGTACCCATGGAAGGATGAAAAAACTATTTTGGGAATCTCAAATTAAAAGTGGATTCATATTATTAATGTCAATGGGCTGGTAATCTCTTCAAGTGGTGTTTAGAATAAATGTCAAAAGCCCTGTCTGAACAAGCGTCTGAGGTATTATTCTCAGTCAAGGGCAAGTTGTTTAGATTATGACAATTATTAGTACATATAATTATAAAAAGTTTTGATACTAAGATACTCTCTGTTCTATCAGACGGAGCTGAAATTTGGGGCTTTAGTAATATGTTTGAGATTGAGTGAGTACACGCTAACTACTGTAAATATGTACTGAAACTGACAAAATCTACTGCAATCAGTTTTTCTATGGATGAATTAAGGAGAATCAGTATTAAATGATGGACGGATAAAAGCCAGCCAAGGAGAACTTGCTAATAAAGCAAGGCTCTTCCTGTCTAGACTTGTACAATATTTCTGACTATAGAATCTTAGAACACACGCAAAATTATAATAAACAATTGTATTATAAGAGTAAACATTGCTTTGAATACAAATTCCTAAAAGTTCAATCCTAACATATCTCTAAACATTGCTTTACTTTCTAGGACTTATTCATACTATGTTAGAATCATTTTTTGCGGAATTTATACCTGCTAATAGCCAAAGTATGTCAGACTAAATACATACGACTGCATTATGCTATCTTTTCTTTTTTTTTATTAATACCGGATATATTTCATCGTGTGGTACCAAAGACATATTTTAACGAGTGGCGAAGTCACGAGTTAAAATATATACTTTTTGGTACCACAAGATGAAATATATCCGGCATTAAGACAGGAAAAGAAAATTTACTCATTGTTACATGCCAAACGTGCTCCTGAATCTTAGTTTAGAAGATTAAACTCACTCTTCGACACAACACGCTCACCCCAACCCCCTTATCGTAAATTCACCTCACTTTCATAGCCTTATCATATAAATATATGTGTCTTAAGAAAGCTATAGGATTGGGTTGACTTAATCTGTTGCAGTAAATCACATTTTTGTCTTTTTTTAAACTATTTTATCCTATCTGAAAACAATGCAAGTCCGATTCAGCAATGCAAGTTTGTCGTCGTTGTCATGGAAGTAAGGGGAAATAACTTCAGAGAGACGCGAACGAAGTTTTGGTCAAATTACTTTATCGAAGATTAATTTCCGGTCTGAAATGAAAGGCAGTTTTTCTTATTTGTTCGCCTCCTACATATACATAATAAAAGTCTCCCAGCATCATGACGATATTAGCCTATTTACAAAGTTTGCTGAAAACAGAGTTAGAAATGCAGTTTATCAAGTGCTAAGAACCTCATCCAATTATATGCAAGATCACCTCATTAATATCCATAGATCTTGCTCTGAATAAAACACATTGTATGTCTTACCTAGCCTGGTTACTAAGTATGACAATCACCTGATCCAAAATTGAGTCGCTTAGGTGTCGACAATCTCACCCAATCAGTAGCGTACTAACGCAGGAAAGAAGACAGGGCGATTGCTTCTGGCGCCAGAGGTCTTGGGGAGCCAAAACCCTGTTGGTCCTTCATCGTCTCCCCGGGCGCCACTGCACCCAGTTAGATGTAAAATCACCCTATTAATACGTATGTCTCTTGTACATAACTGTATTATCCAAGGTCTTTATTTTTTTTTAAAACAATTTACCAAGTTTACTTAAAACTGAATTAGAAATACAGTCTCTAGAATGGTAGCATGTTCAGTCAATTATACACAATATCAATTCATTAAAATGCATATATCCAGGCTAACTCGTATGGGATCTTGATCATATAAGCCTATATTTTCGATAGTTTGATGAAAATAAAATCATGTTTATGGTTTCCAGAGTGTTCACAAGCTCATTCAATCAGATACAAGATTACCTCACTCGTATAGATGGATATGAAGTACAAGTTTCATTCGCATGTCTTTGGGTGCATCGCAGTCCTGGACTGCTTGGTGACATGGCTGAGTTTGACATATTCCCAGTCCCCATAATGTTTCATAAATTAATCTATTTCGATAAATGTTTTACCTACGCAAAAACTGTATTGAAATTATATACCACACATGGAACTTGTTTACTTCTGAATTAAGGCAGGCTACACTTTTTTCTTATAAATCGTTGCGTTATAGTGTAAACATGTGCTTGGTTGTAAGATATTATTTAATCTATATTTTGCGATTTCCTATCTTTGAGGATTTGTTTACAAATGTGCAACTGTAACTAGCAAAATATAAAAACCTGGAAAAGCCATAGAAAAATAATTCTTAACTAATAACTTCTAGTTTCTCCAATGACAAAATACATTTATAACCAATCCAGATGCATGCTAGGAATGCTTGATAAAAACCTGTAATAATGTATGCGTAAAAGAAACAAACATCTAAGATAAAAATAACTTTTCTGTATAATATTGTGCCTTCATTAAGTTAATTATGTGTCCATTTTCTGCTTTTGATATTGTTCAACACTCAGTCAATGGACCTGCTTATGTGTTATCTGTGAATCAACATATTTTTTAATGTTCAGTCAAGTATGAATCGATAAACGCTGTGCAAACTGTATGATCCGCATTTTTGATGGTGTATATAGTCGATTTAAACGGTTACTAAGCAACACGAGTTTGATAGGTTTGAAATCAGACAGACAGAAGAATGCAAGACATTACTCGAGTAATCAACGTGCTGAAAACATAAAGCAAGTCAGAGCAGAAATTGGCCAATAAAACAAAATAACCTTGCTGACGATATGAGATTCTGGAGAATACTCATGTGGAATCAAAACAAAATATTGCATGAATACGATAAAGTATTATTTTATTCCAAGGCCAAATAGTCGTGTCCAATGGACAAGAGTTATCTTTCCACTTCACATTAATAAGCGAATTCAATTGCCACCCCACCCTCATCTATAGTCTATGTCACCTACCCCATCCCCTTCCGACTCCTACAACAGTACTAATAATCTTGTTGTAAGTCCTAAAACTGGATAAATCCATTTTATATACCTAATGAATAGACATGGTATACCTTACTTGTCAGCTACATGTACCTTTGTCATTTTTAACATGTAGTTTTGTTTATTTGGGGGGGGGGTAAAACTGATTTTAATTACGCAATACCTAACTGCAGCTATTGCGTAACTAGCCTGTTTTTGTTCCGAAAACTAACCGTCTGTTCTATTTGAATAACTCCTACCACAGAGTGGAGAAAAAGTCAGAATAACCCTTTGCACTCCACTCTTAGTTTGCACACCACTCTATGTCACGTGGTTATATGCAGAATGTAGTATCATCTGTCATCTTTTCACAGACATAACTTACGCAAGATATCAGAGCGGGGTGAGAAGATGGCATTCGGCAATAGCGGCAAGTAAGTATTGCATAATTAAAATCATTTTAACCCCCCCCCACCAAGAAAACAACAACACCCAACCCTCCACCCTAAACATTTTAATAGCAGCAGTTACTTATCCTGCGCATTTGCTTAGCTAATTTGTTAGTTAGATGGGTAGGCCGATTGTCTAGTCCAACTGATCGAAAGCAGAGAAACTGAATTGCACTCAACATAGAGGGAGAGGTCCATCTACATAAGTTGATGTCTCTCTGAGTCCCATATTATGTCGTAACAATGGGCTCCACAGAGACACACAAATATGAAACGTGTTTAAGTGTTCTACCTCCCTAATGGGATTGCGCAACCCATGGTTGCAGTGCTCCACCTCCCTAATGGGAGAACGCAATCCGCTGTCATGATGTTCTACCTCTCTAAGAGAAGGGTGCAACACGCCATTGCCGTGCGTAACCTACATAGTGGGAGGGTGCAACCCGCTAGAAACCAGAGACAGCCAGTGTCAATAGAAAGGACACGAATTTCACTTCTTTGTCTTGCAGAAGGAAGCTTCACTCAATGGTTCACACGGAGCTTGGTTAATAACCATAAGAAATAAGATCCCATCTGGACGCAAGAAATCGGGAGAGAGGTCTCTGGAACCCAAAACACTAGACAAGAGTGTCAAGGTGACGGAAGCTCGATAGCCCTAGAGAGTGGATACTGAACATACTTTTGTCTTAAAAAGAAATAAAAGGAAATCAGCAATGAAGTTAAGGGGGCCAGAGAGGATCAACGTGTTTCTACTACACCAAACGCAGAAGATTCTCCACCAGGCATCATAGACCGTGAAGTAGAAACTCTCTTGACCTGAATGATGCAACTGGCAATTCAGCCCGAAAACCTGTTCTGCCAGAAAGAACGCAAGAGATGAGCCAGCAAAAGTGTGGAGAATGTGTAGGATGTTGTGGACGAGGGATCTCCGGTAAAGCGTGGACCTGATGAGGAAGTGGTCTAGCGGGAGTTGGAGACTGGACTGGGTTTGCGCCTGCTTGAAAAATTTGCAGATGGCCCCGATGGCGATTTGCCTGATATCGTTTCATGATCGAGTGCGATGGACCGGAAGTGGAGATAAAAATCAATGTTGGTGATCCAGCAAGGCTGGAGAGACCACTGTAGGAATAATGCCCCAAAGAGGTTATCGGCTTCTAGAGGATCAGCCCTTAGAAGGTCATTACTATCGTTAAGCAAGACCTTTGAGTCCAATGCAACGTCACAGCGGATGTGCACAATTCCACCAATAATGCCATGTCAACAGAGAACATTCTGATATGCCAGGCCACAGCATCCTGCACACGTAGTAATGCGGCTGGATTCAAAGAGGCCTCTCTCAGCATACTAAAGGAAGTAGCTGAGAATAGGGTGGCGTGCAAAATTAAGGTTACATGGAACCGGTTTCCTGCTCCATGGCATCAGTTGTTTTGGTGGAAAGGTGTGTGCAGGCTCTCATAGAAATACCTACTTTAGCTACATTAATGTACAAAGGAGGTTTGACAGGCCACTTCGGGCAAAGTACCCGGTAGCTTGAACAAGAAATAGGGGGTCTCAACGTTGAGGGAGGAACAGACCATCCTCTACGTTGTTGACCTAAATTGGCCTTGTGAATACCTCCGTGACATTTCCTCAATCGTGGATGAATGTGGGGGAAATAAGAGGTCTGGTTGAGCTGGTACCCCGGAGATCTTTCCCAAAATGGAAGGTATCCTCATGGGCTGTGTGCCAGGTGGGGGCACAAGTCTGAGGGTAACAGACGGTAAACCTCGTTTTACCGCATTGCAAAAGAACTAGACCTGCTCTTCTTCATCCATATCAGCTGAAGAGATGGGCCTAAGAGAAGGTGTCACTGCCACAGCTTCTGTCAAGAACTCGCTGGAGGCAAATATGAGTGAGTGCATCATCATCATCATCATCATAGTCAAGAACGCTCCAAGTTGGAGAGTAGCTGGGCATCACCATTTCCCTTGATGGAAGGGGCATAGGAGCACTCTGTGCCACGGTCCCTGGTTCATCATGACTTACAGAGGGGAGGGGAGACAAGAACGTCTGTCTACCCTAGATGATGTATCATCCAAAAGGAAGCCTCCTGGTGATGAAGTGATGGTGGGACACGATCCGCAACATCACTTCAACTGTGAGGGCAAGGTCCACTAGCCCACTGGTGAATAATGGACCAAAAGTCTGAGGTGGATATCCACATATCACATAAGGGTTCATAGGTATAATTGAGAACAGGGGAACACTGATGCAGTCCCAATCCCTAGCCCGAGTCCTGTGTATAGATTGCGAATCCTGCACAGGGTGGGATGTTAAAAAGGGGGTGGGGGAGAGGGAAGTTTGGTCCTTGTTCTGTCCCTCTACCGAAAGGCCAATGAGTGATAGATGGGGAAGACCTTGTCTTCCACTGGTTTATCACTGTGTGCATCATGGGTGCGGTGTCTTGCCTCCCGAACAGACGTGGGGAGGGGGCAACACGCTGACAAAAGCATGATATTATTGCAGTACTCTACCTCCCTCATGGGAGGGTGCAATCCGCTGATTAGGTGCTCAACCTCCCTAGCGGGAGGGTGCAACCACATGGTTGCGATACTCCACCTCCTTCAAGTGCTGGTGCAACCCGCTATCACGATGCTCTACCTCCCTAATGGGAGGGCGCAACCTGCTATTGTTGAGCTCAACCACCCGTAAGGGAAGGCGCATTCCGCTATCACGGTGCTCTACCTTCCTAAATGGACGGCGCGACTCACTATCACAGTGCTCAACTTCCCTAATGGGAGGGCGCAACCCACTGTTGCAGTGCTCTGCCTCCCCAATGGGAAGGAGCAATATGCAACTTTAGGCGTGCATGCTAATAGAGACACGAGACATGTTAGTTGTCTCCCAACATGGGGAAGTTAATTGTCTTCTCAAATGTCTAGATCCTTCTTTGGGAGGGGCTTCACAGGCCACCAAAGATGTTTGTCCCAACATGTAAGGCCAGGATGAGATTCTTTTTCAGAAAATTCTGAACAAAATGGGGAAGTAAGGTTACTCCAGCCTTGATACAACATCAAATTTACAAGAAGTGTAAAGACTTTTCTGAGAGCACTTTGAGAACTTATTCAATCTGTGAGAGTTTCCCAAGGGCCCTTTTGGCAGTCACACTGCCCCACAGACTGTTCTGATATTATCCAGTAATAAAGAAATAATGAAATCACTTGTTGCATTGAAACTCACCTGCTTGTATGCAGCATTATACTCTGTGTATGCACTAACACTATGATGTTGCTGCGAAATTCACCTGATTGTATGCAGGATTGCACTGCATACACTCCTGTGTATGCAATAAGACCACTTTAGGATGTTACCACAAAACTCCCCTTGTTATAAGCAGTGTCATACCACATACACACCTGTGTATGCACTAAGAAAACTGTATACATGAAGTAAACAAACAAGTTGACCTCATCAAAAATTACCAGTAGTTTTCCTGATTGAAAAAGAAGATAATTCACCTGTCAATTTGTTTATTAAAGCAACATTCAAATACATATGCAACGTCAATGTGTAGCGTGAGCATTCAAAAATAATACAACATCACTTTGAAGATAGAGGAAACATGTCTGCAACGTTAACCAGGCCTATTATTTTCATTATAACCCAAGGACTTACCCATACCAGTGTTAGATATATGCAAGGAAAATAATGTCCTTGATGTAAGGCAGGGCCTGTTATTTCCTTAGAACACAAGGACTTACTGTACCACTATGATTTGTATATATGCAAGGAACATGTGCCCACCGAAAAGATAGAACACAAGGACTTACTGTACCACTATGATTTGTATATATGCAAGGAACATGTGCCCACCGAAAAGATAGAACACAAGGACTTACTGTACCCCTATGATTTGTATATATGCAAGGAACATGTGCCCACCGAAAAGATAGAACACAAGGACTTACTGTACCCCTATGATTTGTATATATGCAAGGAACATGTGCCCACCGAAAAGATAGAACACAAGGACTTACTGTACCACTATGATTTGTATATATGCAAGGAACATGTGCCCACCGAAAAGATAGAACACAATGATGCCTCTGAAGCACTTAAAAAAACTAAGTTCTTAAAGGAAAATGGCAATGATACAGTTGTCTAGAAAATGGAACAGACAATTGTAACGCTGAGACTAATTAAAAAACTGCAGAAGAAGATTGCTGTTTGTGGTAAGTTGCTACAGATATAATTTCTCTGGTGACAGTTTTGGCAGATGTCTACACAGTATGGTGTCCATGAAATGAATGACAGATGATATTTACCCACTCTGTGGAAGGATGTATTCACATTGTACATAAGGTTAGTTTTTGGCATGAAAATAGGTTAGCTATGCAATAGCTGCAGGATAAGCTGCTATTAAAAGAATGTTATTCACATACCGGGTCTCAATAGAAGTAAGCAGAAACAAAATTTATGAGGCCACATAACTAATCATTTGCATGTATAACTGGTGTGCAGAAAAACACAGACACAGTCTTGTGTACACACAGATCTGATTACATAAACTAATTTTACCATGGAATCTGCTGGACAGCTGGACTGTCTGTGTAATAAATGCTTAAGCATGTGCAGACACATACCTCAGATTCTTGCAAATGTTACAAGTACAAGTCATAATAATATTCCCATGTGTACATGTTATCTTTATTTGATAATTAGGTACAAAAATATCAATTTTGTAAGGTTACAGGACTGAACTCCTCTTTGCAAACTGATTTCACCCAAGTCCACTGATGACAAAATCACTGTAATGCCAATTTGTGAGAACAGAATATTAATCCAATGTTTTGTGTGACCTTTTATCAGGTCGTCAGATCTGTGCGGACCAATTGTGAGAAATTATCTCATGTGATAACATCAATTATCTCATGTGATAACATCAATTATCTTATGTGATAACATCAATTATCTCATGTGACAACATCAACAAAGAAATTATCTCATGTGAAAACATCAACAAATTCTTTCAATACATTAATAATAACTGACTAAAGCTTTGTTTCTCATTAGAACATTGATCAAAATATTCAATAATTGCTGAATTCCTGAGAAAAATCCTTGTTGACTAAATAACCATGTTGACTGTGCATTTACTGAAAACAGAAAGTTGGCAACTATCTGCCTTTAATGTTACCGTATTTAGTACCTACGAGGTACCGAGAGATTCCCTATAAAATCATCTGCACCATCTCCCACCAATGTAGTGGAATTACTTTTTTGCAAAGATGATTATGCCTAATCCATGACTTTATATCAATCTAATTGACCATTACACCCCATACATTTACCTTCCAGATGTATATGCCTGCCTCCTTTTCTCCTGTACATTTGCTCCTATGGGTAGGGGTGGGAGATCTATTCATGCAGTAGTGCAACCTTTATTGTTTGTGAAGGAGAATTTGACCTCTTCCGTTTGCCAGACAAATTTATTAGTCTGTTGCCCCCTGCTCACCACGGGGAGGTGGAAGCAGGAGTTTTGAGCAGGACAAAATTTTTGTTTTATAAGTGATTTCATGGGAGCAATTTTACTTAGGTCTGTCAGTTTAAATATTGATGATGCAAATAAACTTATCAGATAAAATATATTTTCAGTGAAGAAAGGATGCAAGATCTGGTGCCAAGTCCTGTAAAGTACTTGAAACAGATGAATATACAGAAAGGACACATTAACATGTATATTCGAACTTTGTTTGAACTGGAAACTGGTACAAAATGGTGTGATAAATGTCAAAAGTTGTTTTGCTATGTATGTGTAAGTTAGAGATAAAATGGATATAGTGGTATATATTAAGTGAAAAGATGATTAATCACAGCCACTTTCTGAAAAGATGGCTACAACATAATGTTTACATTGGACTTTGCTAGATGTACAATGAGTCAGTTTTTCTATTATGTATGCTACAACTGTGTCTATTTTGTTCCTGCATGGGTTTTTGAACAGGGTGGGTGGGTTATTTTTTTATTATTTGCATTTTGCTTGTTGTGTTTTTATTTGTTTTTTTTTGTTTCTTTTGTTATGTACAGAAAAAATATACAAGGCCAATTTTATGCAACAGCAGCATATTTGTAACAAACTACAGTATATCAAAATATCTAATACTTAATTTGTATGAAATCACAATTTGTGGAATAATTTTCACCCATAAAGATAACTGACTACATGGATTAGTATTATCACTATTTCGGTTGGAGGACTAGTAACTATGGCAGATAGGTTAATAATGTCATGACACATTTTCCAAATATAGCTATATGGTTGACATATCTAACATTTTTGGTATTGGGATAAATTGTTTTACATGCTTCAAATTTGTAAATGACATCTGAAAAGAATAAGATTAAGATGCTTTAATAATTTTTTAAAGACATAATTTATTTATCTGTTTCAAGACTTTTGGAATAGCTTGAAAATCTCCCTCTACTCTTTCTGACCCACACCATGATTTTGGTTTTGCTGAAATTTGCCCGAATTTTATTGGGGCATGGAGATGGTACAAACTCTGCTTGAGAAAGATTATGGGTTCATTCAGCCATTTATTAATCTTTATTTCCTGCAAATGAAGATTTACAACATGAAGAAAACATAAGAAAGTGAGAGAACAGAAAGACATTGTTATACATTTGTAAGCAACATATTTCAAGATAGGGACATATACACTCAGTGCAAGCAATATGAAATACCCATATAAATAAAGAACATTACGTCAAATGTGTGGCTATACTGAAATATCAGTGTCCACTGTTCATGCACAAAAAAAGAAAGCTTTACAAAAAAAGAAAGCTGGAAATTATCCGTCTTTAATGTTCATATATTTAATACCTACAAGGTATTTTGTTGTTCCATTCTTGCAGAACTTGGGTCTGTAATTAGTAATAACAATTCTTGTCTCTGTTGAATGTCACAAGAAAAATATATTATCGTTTCTCTTCTGCATCAATCCATGCTGGAAAGTGGACAACCTTTAGTGGATCTACACCATTTTGATTGTAGCACTGAATATCCTTCCGTTTTTCCCGAATGTATATCCATGTTAAAACAGAAAAAATAGCAATAGCACAACGTATACCAGCTTATGACATGTACGTCCTAACTTTCTCCTTTATTTTTCTGTAGCAGCAAGTACATATATGCAAGTCATGTGAGCATGATTCACAGACAACGTGATGAGTGCAGGGGAGGAACAAAATGTTTCGTTGTTTGGTTTTACACTCTGTACATTGTAACAATTCCTTCAAATGTTTGTTCTCAGACATTGCCTGTTCAGTAGCTGCCAATAGAAGAGAAGAAGATAACAGTATGACTTAGAATAACCTAACTTTGACTTTCTGATTATAACTACATTTTCTGCTTAATGGATGACTTATAAGGCATTGAAGTAAAGTGTTTAAATTTACATCTCTAGATTCTGATTAAACAAAATAAGATTGTGCATTTCTTTTCAATGATTTCATCCAATAACATGGTTTCTCTTCCTGTTAGTGTACTACTGTTTGATCACCCTCAGTTAAAGGTACAATACGTCAGAACAAAGCACAAGTTAGCATGCTCTTCCATTAAAAGTAAAAAAAAAAAACAAATGATGTTAATAGGTGAAATATATGAAAAAGGTCTTTAGAAAAGAGGCAGATTTTTAGAGGGGTGCTCAGCAGGAACCCCCACCCCCAAAATAAATGGCACCGAAAGACTAGACTGTTCCTGTGGTAAGTTTTCTTTACAGTTATATTGTTAAATTTATGACCTGCAAATATGTGTATTTAAAAGGCAAGAGCTCCTGGAGGTTTCACTCCCTGGGCCCCTAGGCTGGTTCCATTTGACAGACCTCACACCTACTTGTTTAAGTTGCCCCTAAATGACAGTTCTGGATCTGTCCCCCATTAACTAGTTTGGCTTTAGTTACATATTACAAAGATATTCCAGGAAAGAAATTAAACAATTTACAAAATTCATAGTGGTTGGACAAAAGAATTTTGATGCTATACAATCTTACTTTCTTTCATAAAATTTGTTGTTTTGAGGAGACTTTTTGACAGCAAACTGATCAAAATGTTCAGTAGTTCACAAGCAAGCACTTTAGAAGAATTACCACACAGGTGTCACTTGGTACATTTTACAGTATATGAATAAGGTATAAATTGGCTGCCATCCAAGGTTAAGCCATCATGACATGAATGGGACTGTAATGCTAGCCTTAATTAGCACACCAATTCACCCACATAATGGACATGGTTACTATTATTAGACTGGGTAGTTTCTGTTATTAATGAGTGTATGACATGGACAGACTAGTTGTATTAGATACCTATAACAGTGATGATAACTAAAAATAAAACTAAAATATGACATTAAAAAAAGTCATAAAATGTACAGGCCTGAGTATGACCTATAATTCAACTGGAGTAAGCTTAACAATTGGTCCTATCTGTCATGTACTTTTAACTATACTATTTTACAGGCAGTCAAGGTGCATCAAAAAGACCATAATCTAGATTTAAAGGTTTCTGCCATTCCTCAATGTCACGGAGAATAACAAACAAAATTAATGTGGTACATCATGAACGTGAGAATGGGCCAATGGAAAGAATTGTATAGGTCCCAAAATAAATATCTAAACTTTTATACTCGGTTAAGAGACACTGCACCTAATCTGATGTTATTACCTTATAATGTGAGATGAAATAAAAACAGGATTATACATTATGTCACAAGTTTGTGACTGTTGTAAGGAAGACCTCTTTGCTTTTATTACATGTTGTCATGCATCCTTATGAGAATTAAAATGACTGTATGCTTCAGTAAGGCAAAGTCAGATGTACACCATGTGACAATAACACACAAATGCTGTATTCAATGACGTTAACTCTAAGCACACTCTGCAATCCTTACTTCCCATCTTATACAATGAAACTATGTGCTATTCAGGTGGCCATGGGTATTACACATGGTCAGTATATTTTATACTTTGCTCATACCACCAATCGCAATAAAATTCCTTTACAGAATTCCTGAAACACCACCAATGAAAACACTACATGAATAATTCTGAGCACATAAGACATAAATAGGCACATTTATCTGGGGTTTTCTTCTGCATTGTCACAACTGCTGTTGCTTATGTACTTACCAGATGTGTTACCGACAGATGGTGGGCAGTTGGTAGACAGCTTGTATTTAGTTAGTTCCCCACACATTTCCTTTTCCAGGATGATATCTGTAATTTCATGACTAGTAAAACCTTGTTTACCTGCACGAGAGAAACATGAGATCTCTTTGAACTCCATTTGAACAGCTTTAACAGTTATTTAAGTCTTTTCACTATCATCATCAGCATTTAATAGTCACACAAAGAATTGTTACTTACCCTTGAACCACATTTGTGTTCTGTGGCAATATGTATATATATATATATATATATATATATATATTGTAATACATAACTCAACAAACCAAAATACTCGGCACTATTAAGAACTTCATTCCTTTGTTTTATAATAATGCTAATGATAATGTAAAAACATGAAACAATGTCCGAAAAGCATGATGCAGTTCAGTATGTTGTAATACCTTAATGATATTGTGAATGGAATTTTGCATGCATAAACATCGTCCAATTAATGTGTATAGATTATCTGATGTTAAACGTTGAGATGTGAGATGATGTTTGACCTACGAGACTATGGCATATTTGATCATGTCATTTTTATCTGTCACTGAAACGTCCACCATGTGTGTCTTTCCTGAACGTATGCCACCCACCCACCATTGTTTAGATTGCCGTCTGCATCTCTTATAAACGTGTACTCTGTGTTTTATACTACCAGTAAATGTGAGTATAAAACCTTGCTCTGGTCCTCGTAATGTCATGCTTTTGTCACGAGTATTAATGAATGCGTCAAGGAATTCATCTAAAAGACAAAAACAGTGCTACAAGCCCTGGGACATCAACATTAAGTGGAAAGAAATTCACGTGTTAACAGTTATTGTGCCCAAATCATTTCTATGTCGGACCAAGCGTGTGTCATGTTGGAATTTCACATGAATAGTTTAGGAAATGAATTATATTACCTTCCATGATTTTGGATTATCAAAGCCAGAAATATGATGTTAGTCCATAAATTAGTGACTTCAACCACCCGGTGAGTTTTGTTACTGGAACAGTGGAGATGCAGGATAGGGATGGAATCAATGTGCCCGGCCGAAGAATCACATTTCCCTTGACAGACTTTTGTTGAACAATAAGTTAGAACTAATGTTACTGTTTATTATTGTAAGTTCTTGGTCATGTAGAACTTGTTATTTTACTTTTTATTGTGCAGAAATAGTATGCACTTGATAGGGACTATTTCTAACCGTATTATGACTCATTGCATCACCAGTACGTTGTACTCTCGCTCGATTCGCATCGAAATTCACTTGTCCGTTTCGTTCAGTTCAAAGTAATTGCAGGTATGAATATACAAATAAGGTTAAAAGTAAAAACGCGCACCACGGACATTGAGAGTACAATTTAATTCTATCTAAATTTTGTGTTCAGAGGGATTTTTCCATGCAGTTTGAACAGTTGACTTAATTACTGCCATGGCTAGCCCTAAGAAGGACAAACATTGATTGGCTAACTAAGATCATGTGACGTAAATAGGAGTCTATAAATATGAGTGCAAGACAGTGCACTGGCAGATAGCTGTCAGAGCGGCAAAGTATGAACATCTAAATAGAAAAGAATTTCGGCCACATATTCTAAATCCAATCGAAAACCATAATTTATATTTTTTTACATAACTGATATTAACTTTGGCACTTTAAAATTCCAAAACTGAATCATACTGTAATGAGAAATTTTAAGTAGATTTATTACATGATTGCTACTGAATTTAAATGCCTTATAATTCTTTATAAAGCCGCTGCTATTTCCCACCACACTGCTCAAGTACACTTGTACTAAAATTATTATTTCTTTTCATTTAATTCACGCTACCATGTCAGAATATGTTACAGTCAATATAATAAATCTAGCTGTTAATACACAGGAAAAATAATATAATTAATTTCACCATAATATAGTGTATTATAACGTTGTCTTTTGGCATTTAGACAAACAAGTCTGCGCTATGTTATCTGAAATTGATAGTGTTGTGACAGACACTGTGTTTACGTAAAGTCACTATGCGGGATTGAAAAGCATGTTCTATCTCACTTTAATTTTTATTTATTAAAAATCATTTTTAAGTTCTGAATTCTGGTCTTTTCGATATTTAACACATGGGGTGTTACAATATATATATATATATATATATATATATATATATATATATATATATATATATCTATATATATACACACACACACACACACATAATATTTTAAATAAAAAGATAGAGATTGGAGAATGTAAACAGAAAGGTAATATTAAATAAGAGGCTGCTTTTCTCATGATTGCAGTGTGTGTGTGTGTGTGTGTGTGTGCGTGTGTGTGTGTGTTTAAATGTCAAAACTCCCAAATACTTTTCATAACCTTAAATACATATAAAGTGTCTACATGACAACTGTCATCTTGCCCCATATATTTTTCTTACAAATTGTTCTTTTGATTTAAGGATATGCTGGAGTCAATTCTAAAACAAAATTTTTCTGCTATATTTATTTTTAGACCTGGTTAAATTCAATTTATACAGGTCAACCTCTGAAAAAGGTTAAAACAATTATCTCTCATATCCAGGTTTTACCAATTGTCAGTTTCACTTAAAGATTTCACCTTTAAACAGCCATTCACACATAAGGCAGAAATTATTCCATCCTGTAGTTGACTGGTAAACAGTACCTCCATTGTACATATTTGAAGTAATTTAAAAACCATTTCTACAGGTCAAGTCATGGTGTAAGAGGGCATTATGAGCAAGGTAAACAGAAAAAAAACTGGAACAAACAACTGACTTTAGCTGAATCATATGAATCCCATGCACATGGGCCTGTGATCAAACCTCAGGCTGCACTGAAGTCATAATCTTTAAAATCAAATTTTATTCTTATTTTTGCATCATGTCTCATCTTATTATCAATTTGTGCTTCAATATTTGCAAATGAATGACACCATTATAATATGTAAACTGTGTTTTACCTTTCTTAAAAATGTCATTTATCGCCATTGCAACATCTTTCTTTGAAAATCCCATTTCAATGACAAACTGTGCATCTTTGCTTTCCAGGACACTTGGCTCTGTGATTTCATTTGAAACTGAAACAAAGAATGAAAATATATTTAATTAAATGTTACACAGAGAAGGTGTTGATGAAAAAAGGACAACTTCTTATTCACATAGTGCTGAACAAAGAAACAGAGCCTGAATCATTAGTAATGCTTTAAGTCACAAAACTGTACACTTAAATGTTATTACCTCTTTGAAATAGTATCCACAGTAGATATTAGCAGCAATAGTATTAGTAGTATAAGTAATAATAATAAAAATAATAATAGAATAAATATACACATTTCTGTCAGTCTGAACAAATTCAATGAATGCCCACACAAGCCAGCTTCTATGTCTTTAACCAATTAGCCTGTTTCTTATCAGCCTTAATATGTAATGTATGTAGGTAAGTAGGTAAATGCCTAAAAAAATAAATAGGTAATAGGTATGAAATATGCAAGTAAAGTGTTTCTTATTCTGTCTTCACTCTGTTGTTACCATACCTGAGTCAACATTTGTATTAGCATTTTCAGCCCCTCCCCAAGTTGCACCTCTATGTACAGTATAGTCATCCTGCAAAACATAATGCAGAAAAATAATCAAACATGTCTACAATATCGACTCTCAAAACTAGTGAATAATAAAATCTTGCTTGAAATCTTTAATTTTGTATCCAGCCAAAGTTATGGTCATATTTAATGGTAAATGGTTGTCCTCTCATTCATGGTCACATAGTGCGGGGTTTTCTTTGGGGGGGGGCTTTTGTTTTCTTGTTTTTATTGTTCTGTTTTCTTTTGTTTAGTTTTTCGTTTTCTTTTTTTTTTGGAGGGGGTGCACTTGAAAGGTTTAAATCAGGCATCAAGGTACATGTAGTTTGCCTGTGCTTGGTCCAATTACCAGCAACCCAGAACATCATAGAAACATTAAAAGGACAATGAGCACTTTCAAACATCAAATACTTTTTTACAAATATTATTATAGTGTACAGTACTGTAAACTGTAAACATTCTGAAAAATAAATGTTCAAAAAAGTGGAATGTCCCAAGTTCTCCCTCATGAATCATCTAGTTTGTACTCCTTTAGAGATGGTTAAAACACTGTCACTGTTCCTGCCATTTAGTGTTCAGGAAATAGCAATAGAGACCAGATGGAGAAATTAGGAAGACAGATTTATGAATCTTTTAATTGCTCTAGACTTCACTGAACATAAAGGAATCAAACATTATTATTATCCTTACAAGGGGAGGATGTAAAAATATTATTTTAAACCCTATAAGATAAAGACAAAAAAGGCCCCACATCAGCCCAGGGAGCATCTATGGCTTACTTTGAAAAGAATATAGAGTATGAATATACAAATTCTAACAAGAAAACCAGACATCAAGTGAACACACTGGTTGTATACACAGCAATGAAATGCAAATTAACAGACCTGAACAAAGAAAATAAGTCACAGATAATCAAAGACTGTGTACCAATGTGTGTAAGGCATCAACCTCTAAGAGATCAAATGAGTATTGCAGAACTGTTTCAATTTGCATGTTCAGTGGAAATCTCTTATCACGTAGATGTGTTAGTGGAAGAAAGAAACAGCAAATGCTGTGAAAACACAAAACTGATCTAAATAACTTGAAAATAAACCAAGAAACTGATAAAATTAAAATGCAGACAGAAAAAAAAGAAATGTTGAACCAGTCTGTGTAGATGAATCCCATAAAAGGTAAATACCCATCTAAAGGGAGACACTCTTACTAAAAAGTCCCACTAGTTTGTATGTGTGTACCAATCAATAAAAAAAATAACTGCAAAACAAGTTGAAAACAAAACATGGAAAAGAAAACAGGATTTTGATGAGTGACTCCTGTATATTACTTACAATCATAACCAAGATAACATGTCAAAGTGAATGCCACTCAAATAATGATTGTTGTTAACACTGGTGCCAGCAGTATCATGGGTATACAAACGTATAAGAATTTTAAGTTAAGCTGACGATGTCTACAACTGGCTTATGGATCTAACAAGTAGCATATAAAGGCATGCTACCATTTTAAGTGTTGAAAGAATTAGGTTTTCTGTTGTGTTATGGAAACTTTGTGGAACTGAAACTGTTACAATGTAGCAGCAATACACAGCAAAATGCAATTAACGATTATGAAACAGAAAACAAATTTAAGATTGTATTTACAAAGTATTCCAACATATTCCAATGGAAGGAAATTAGAAAGCATACTAGGTCCAACAGGTTAAGTTATAGGCAAGAGTGGGAACACTGTGATCCAGCCCCACAACAATATATCATTATCAATCCAAAGGCATCTATGATATCAGCAAATAGGTTCCTTTGATTCCTCAATCACCCTTTCAATATACATCATGAACATTGAATCATGGGTACTGTACTGTGCATAAATTACATGTGCACAAAAACACCACATCTTAAAATCAAACATGAACAAGGGTAGTTTTCCTAAGTAATTTTTCCAAACTTTCGCAAGAAATTCAAAGTTGCAGAATTCAAGGTTTCCAGAATCAAGAGATAAAAGCAAGCTGACAATGAAGTCTTGACCTATAAAGTCTTCAATAATTCAAGGATTCTGAGTATTCTGTCTTGAGGAACAAAACTCCAACCCAGAAAGTTGAAGTAATTCATTCCTGCATACATGAAACCCTGTGAAGAAATGAGATTTGATTTTTCTATGTCGGAAGTAAGTCCCAAGTCATTAAAGACCTACAACAGGTCATATGGTGTAATAAGGACTGTTTGCTGCAGTTGTGCAGCAGCCAGTCACTGAAGTACTTGATTAGTTCAGTGCTATGGCATTTTGTTACAGCCTCCAACAACTATTGCAATGCAACTGTTTAGCAGATAATGATTATTCCTTCAGAAGACTTGAGGAAGTCACTGACAACAGATAAGTGTGTGATGCTATAGCCACTAAGGACCTGGCCTTCGACTCTAAAGCCTCTAATTATTTAACAGAGAGGCAAGAAACAGCCCCAAAGAAATCCCCTTACAAACCTGCAACATCCAAGGGGTGGGAGTTATGATCTAAGAGGGCAAAATGAACCGTATAACTCAAGGCTGATACTAAGAGTCTCAGTGCTGACATCTTATTTTGCCTTGCGAATTCTTGCCCTTTTTCTATCATCTGCATAAGTTCCCTCACCACTGATGAATGTGGAGGCAAGAGCAGGCCTGCTCAAATGAATTGCCCCTAAAAGTTTTTCTAAGTTTGAAAGAATCTTTATGTCACCCAAACACGCAGGCTTAGGGCACATATCAGGGTGAAGGAGGCAGTATATTTTATTTACAGCATTGTCAAATAACCATGTGTCCTCTTCTCTGACCACTAGAGACGCTTGGTGGGAGTGGTTTGAATGGGTGTACTCTATGCCCTTGAACATCATACAAGCTCCTAAGAATCTATCATGATAGACAAGGCATTATTGCTTTCCTGTTCCTAACTTTCGAGGGACACAGGAGTATTAGACCCAGAACCATACCATACCCCTGCAGCAAAGGCTGGTAAATGAAGTCACAGATGCTTTGCAGTGACTCACAGGAAACAGCTGAACTGTCCATAATTGGTGGTTCATCTGAAGAAAAGAATTTTTCTCATCCATCCTAGGTGTCTTAGAGGAAGTGGGACTAACCTGTGATGACCTCTCCTGAGTAATGTGTGGTGGTCTACGAACCTCACAACCTGTACTTGCAAGTGAGCCATATAGAAGTCATCCGTAATGGCACAGGATGATCTCTCCCATGAAAGGGAAAACTTCACATTCCAAAATGATTTAAAGGGAACATGAGGAAAGTGGGGACATCATTCCACTCTCCTTTCCAAGTAGCATACATACATGCTGGACATGTCCCTGTAGTTAGGTAATTTGATAATGTGGATGCAGGGGAGAGTTCAATACAATCTCTGACCCTTTACCTAGATTGTAGTTCTTTATGCCTGATTCTTAGTAACCATTATTGCGAGTAGTTACCAGTACCCAGTGATTGGTGACTTGTGACTAGCATCATGAACGGTGACTGGTATCTGGTGGTCTGTACCCATTGATAGTGATCAGGCAATGACTGGCCGCCTGAAGTCAATGGTGATAGAGATTTGTGGAAATAACAAATGATGCATTACTTTCTTGGAATGCATGAGCAGTTAATTGCCTGACCATGTATAGCTTGAGAATGTTAACCCTATCTGTAAGAGTAAGACCGTGTTTGTGCTTTGGATGGTGCTTCTTATACAAAGCTTATAGCCCCTAATGATAGATGATGCATTCTTCTTGGAAGACACTATCGTATCGGAGCTGCTGCTGCTCCCTTCTCCTTTATTCGGGTGAGTGCAATAACAGAGGTTATGTTACATGGTATATGCCGGTATTTACTGAAAAAATTTGCCCTATATCAGAAAAAGATGAGGCTGTCAGCATTCATGTACCAACAAACTTTAAAACAATTTTTTTAAGTCTTGAAACTTAACTATCTCAACATCAAAGTCTGCAAGTAGCTTACTTATTCTGTTCATACAGTTGTAGTCCCATATGCCTGCCAACTTTGATCAGTGATTGTCAGCAACAACACAGCACAAAAAGGAGAGTCAGCTTATTATTTTGATGGGTTGCAAGGATTTGATAATTAATTTATTATGAGACAATACAAATTAGAGCACTCCTCTTTCTAATTCATAGATGTTAATCCAAGCAGACATTTTCTGCTTCATTACGTTTGTGTTGAAGAATCTTGAATATCAGGATATTTCTTTGTTATGGAGTTTATTTTTTGGTATACCATTGGTGGTTTTTATTTACTCTTGTTCAAAACAAATTAATAACCATATGTTTGTTTGCTGGGGTACCAGCTTATTTGGATTTGCTGGTTTCTATTTATAGATGACTAAGTCATGTGATTTAGCCATGCTGAAGCTAAAGGCTTTCACTAAACAACAAGCCACTAAAACTGAACAATTTATGCAATGCATGGAAACACTTTAACTATTTACTTTATATGCGAACTCTGAACCAAAGGTGTTAATTGTATATGGATTAAGTTGATGACTGACAGTGATGAAATTGGAATGGGATTATAGTATAGTTTGTTTCAAAACGCACTGCGAATTTTGTCCTGTCTTTAACTCAGTAAATTTTCAGATCGGTATCATTAAATGTAGCTATAAGTAACTAATTTGTTTTAATTTACTTCATGTGAAATGAATTAGGTACTTTTAGCTAAATTTAATGATGCTGACCTGATAATCTACTGAGTTACAGATAGGAAAAAATTTGTAATGCTGTGTGGAGCAAACTATAGTGTCATGGTGTTGACTGATACTATCCATTATGAATACAGCTCCTGTAAATATCAGAAAATCAGTTTACAACATAATTTTCTCCAGTATATGCAAGTAATAAACCAAGCATTGATGAGATTTTTAATTTGGTTCATTAGCAATTTTACTGGTAAAATTTGGTCTTGTACTGACTTTTTCCATCCTTTCCACAAAAGTTGTACCGGTAGAAGCACAACTTTAGTGGAAATGTTAAATCAATTCTCTGCAAAGTAGCTTTCACCTCCTAAATGGTGATAACAGATGCAGTTGATTCCAATTATGGTACGTACACTTAGATCTTAAAGATACAGAGAAAGAATAATGCGTTTACTCCTTGCATTATGTAAGATTATTTTTCTTCTGCCCAAACTAAGCCACATTTGTGACATTTGATACGAAATTTCTGAAATAATAGAATATTTGGGATGACCAAAATGATGATGTTTAAATATAAAAGCATCAGGTTCATTGTTATCCTTACTATTTATTCGTAATTGAAAACTATCTGAGTTTATTGTTAGCTTTGTGTTTACTGAACAAACTGTAAACAGATTAACATCATCAATGAACTATATTAATGCAACAAGTATTAAATAATGAATCTAGGAACCTGTGTATTAAAGTCACTAGGTGATTAATTAGATGTTAATAATTTGCATTTCATTAAATAACAATAATGAAACTAATAAACAAATCTCCATACAACATGTAAACCCTAAATGTGAAAACATAATGGATAATTCTGACAACCCATTAGAAATCTATACATATTCCTACAAGTAAATCCTGAACTCACGACAAGGAGGGAGGTATGTGGCTCATCATGTGAAGAGCACTCAAAAATTATCAATGGATGATCAAAACAAACCTTTTAATAATTAAAGACTAACAGATATTGTTTCATTAATAAAGAATTGTAAATATCAGGTCCTAATACAAAATAAAAACCACTGTGGTATTTTTTCTTCACGTGAGCATTTCTGTCCACATCTTGACTCAAGATGTCATACGGAAAAGAATGTGGGTGGGTTGTTGTGCATATGACGGCAAGTCAGACTGGGTCAATGCACATTATCTAAAAATTTCTAAAACAGGAGGATGGTACATCTGGCATAAACGATGTTTCCCATTGGAAAATGACTATGCTGAAAAGTAGTGACAGGTAACTGATACTAAATAAATGATTGATGCTTACAAGACCACTCTTTATTTTGGTTGTTGACTGGAAGCTTTAATAATGATCAAACCAAACAAATGACAACTTACCTCCTCATCTGATTCTTCTGTCGACATCTGCACAAGGCTGATAAATTCTTCACCCTTTACATGAAGAACATATGCACACTGTGGAAACCACCGCGCGTGCTCAACCCAAGGATCATCCTCAGGATCCCAGTGCTTCAAACCGCCATCACAGGCAAAACACCGAACTATGTCCTGGAACCCTGAAAACAGGATGAACACAATAAAGTAAATATTTTTTTCATGTACAAATACAATTGGTAAAGAAAGCATAATCTTCAGGTATATGAACTGATATATGTCAAACTATGGACACAAAAGACAGACTAAAAGCATTTATTCTTTAAACTTATTTGGGTTGTCTGGAAATTATTAAATGTTCATAAACATATGTGCAAAAGTTAACTGAAGCAAACTGCCATAAGTTTCAATACTGCAAAGGTTTTCATGATGAAATGCAAATTTGTTTTTAATTTGTGGGGGCGAGAACTTTGGACATTGCGGGGTCAACATAATAACAAAACATTATTGGTCTAGACAACAAGGTCAGCTTGTTTTATAGATTTTTTATGACTAATCTATAATGTTAACTTCTGATTGTGAATTAGATAAAAACTACAGTGAATGCTAGTGCAACATGGTAAAATAAACAATAATGGAAAGTCTATTAGTATTAAAATTACAATGACCATCGTCTGATATGTACTGACGTCAAGATCTATAATGCCTCAAACTTTTTCAAGCTTAACCCGTTTCTTATTTGTAACTGCTCAGTGTTTGAACCATCTGATGGCCACATTAGATGTAAACTCAACACCATTTTCATTTAAAACCAACTAGCCATCAAAGACTGTTTAAGGTAAAAGCACCATATCCATAAGACCATATATTCAGAAGAAGTCGCAAGAACCAGATTTTTAAGATTTATATATCAGCTGTAAGATGTGTACCATTTTCACGTATGATGAACTAAACCTCATAAGAAGGCTTTCACCGAAAATTCCGTGTCAATATGACAATTATGTTCATGTGAAGTAGTGATAACAAGATACTGGATTGCTATCATTTGTTTTGGAGGAGGTACCAGCTAGACATCATAAGAAGTAATTTAGTGAAAACTCCATGTTGATATGACATCCATTAAGGAGTAGAAGTGATAACAAGAGTTTCAAAATGGCAACCAAATTGTATGTCGGGGTTTTTTGGAGCACCATTTTAATTTACAACCAATTAGATTTTGGGATGAATGTGCTTGTAAAGTTTGGTGGCAATCCTTCCAGTATTTTAGGAGTTGTGATAATAAACTTGTGTTAATGGATGCCTGATGACAGACAAAAGGCCATTGCATAAGGTCTTCTGGTCTATAATCAGCACAGCTAAAATGCAATTTTTTCAGGAAATATTTTAACCTAGATAGACGAAAAATGATGGCTTGGGCTATAGCCAAAGGACATGGCAATAACAGCAAATTTTGGCACCAGTACCAGATACCTGAGAAAATATTCATCAAATGAAAGCTAATAGTCACAAAGTCTACAACATCCTTATTACAAACATAAAGGAAAATGATAGGAAATTCTATTCTTAGATGAACAATAAGAAGAAAAAAGACAGTTCTGTTTCTCTTCTAAGGTTTGAGAGATACATTATGGGCTAACTCTATTCCAATGTATGGGCTGCCTCTGACATCAAAATGGACCTGATCCTTGATCTTCCACACTCTGGTATAGCTGTTATAATCTGGTTGACTTAAAAGGTGTAGCACTTACAGGCATTTAATTACATAGTTCATTTGCTAGACCTGTTAATCACAAACAAAAATCCTACTGAATTAGTTTAGATTCATCCATGGAGTCTAGATTTCTATGCAAAAGGCATTTATCATCAAACAGAATTACTGTTGATGTGTCATTACCTCAGCTGGTCAAAGACAAGAAGCGCCAATGGTTGGGCTTGTTGTTTGTTGTCCACCTGTCCAGTAGCACAAATCTGTTATCACTACTCTTCCAAAACTAGTCTGAGAATTGCCATGAAACTGTATAAACACATTCATCAAGGGGGATAATGGATCCTAATGAAAATTATACCAACTTGACTTCCAATATGGCCACTACAGCAACCATCTTGAAAATCTTGTAATTTGTCCTAAATAGAAAATCATATTGGCACAGGTTTTTCACCGTAAGACTTCTTATGATGTCTAGTTTTAAATGAAAATGATACCTCTCAGACATCCCATTTGGCCAACATATTGGTCATCTTTTAAATCTTGTTATTGCTACTCCTTCTGAATCGACAGTCATATCAACACGGTTTTCACTACAAGACTTCCTCTGATATCTAAGGTGAGAAACATAGCAAATGTGTCTGAAACTCGCACTGAAAATGTAGCAAATCCTGCAAATTACTATCACACCTGTGGCATACCCTAGACCGATGCAATAAGGAGGCCCAAGACAGAGCATAATTAAAATTGGCTCAGTCACACACGGAAGACTCACCATCTACATGCACATGTATATGGGACACTCAAATTTAGAACTTAATTATCCAACTTTTTTTTAAAAAAAGATTCAAATTAGAGCAGTTATATTGTTTTGGAAGACCATAATAAATATATAAGTGTCACCCGTAAGTTGGAAACTTGAAAAAAACTATTCATGAATCCGGCATGACATAGAACAGTCTTAGATACAACATCTGGGTTATCGCGTAGGTGAAGCCTCTCCTATCAATGCGCAGCATCCAGCATCCATCAGAAAAGTTACACGCAGTGCCAGTTTAATTTTCAAGCATCAATACCAATTATGTAAATGGCGTATAATTATTTTCATCAACTTGATAATTCAGCAAAAAGCCAGTATAAGGTTAAATTAGACTTAATAAACTCCTCATGATTGTCCTTGCAAGTTTCCAGTGGCTGTTTGGGAAAACAACCATGCAAATGGCCACCACTCCAGTACGGTGATCTGTATTCCTATCTAATCGACTCTACAGGTAAATATCGTTACATTGAATGAGAGAAAAAAAATACATTTTGTACAGCGAAGTAATTTGTTTTAACATTAAATTTACATTAAATTATCGAGTCCTAAGGATATATGATATTTTCACAGATTACTTCCATTTTTAGTTAGCGAACAACATACTATTATATATTTTTGTCATATTATCACTTGTATATATTACATAAAAAAAACGTAAATTTATTTTTAAAAATTGGTTAATTTAAAAATGGACAATCGTTTTCAAAATTAAAATGCAAACTGCTTTTTTTTTTTACTGAATGTTTTTTTGTTGCTTTGTTATCCAGTTCCTTTCTTCTTATTCCTTGGTCACATCTGATTGTGTCTATGTACCTAATCCATATAACTATCAAAAACATCTATTAATTTAATAATAAACTGTTTTTCTGTCTCTAGTCATTTTCACATGTGTGACTATGAAAGCTTACAAAAGTCTTGAGGTCTAAAATTCCTTCCAGTCCGGATGGGTACACACAGTAATGAGCTATAAGCCACCAAATAGTGCTTACATGCTTCTGCGTGGAGATGTTATGCCTTCACAACGAGTAAATAGTGAACCACATCATCCCTGGGTAGCTCTTGCTGTGGATGGTGCAGTAGGTGTTGCTCACTGTGAGTGCATGGCAGGGTATGAACATATAAACTTATTAGTTCATTTCAGGAGCTTCATATATTACTATAATTCTTTGTCCTTAACATTAAAGTCTATGAAGCAAAAGTATGACCAATAATAATAAAGTCTAAGAAACAAAAACCCTTTCCAGTTTTCTGACAATTTATTTTCTGGGTTGTAGTAAAGAGTTTGGTAGTGTGAGGTAGATTCCCATTTTTAAAATCAGAGTTCCTCTATTTAACTCATAAATTTAACACAATAAATCAGTTGGAACTTACACATCATTATTTATTTATTTTCCAGGCTTTCTGAATCCTGTTCTCACATACCTGCAATACTTTTAAAAATAGAAGGAGCAGTACGCCTACGTTATGCTAGTCTGGCATGTACAGAATTACCTTGGAGGTGGAACTTTGTGAAGAAAGTTCAACTGACTGAAATTAAGGACATTAGCTTTTATAAAGGCACTAGTGTAGCTAGGGTTTGTAACATGATGGCAATTAGTCAAAAATTAAATTCCCATGTGCATAAAAAATCCACAGTTCATGAGCAAGAAAACTTCCTTGGCACATTGTTTGCATGTAAAACAAAGCCTGTTCTTTTAAGTACTTTATATATCAAGGACCCCACTTCATGTCTAACTGAAGATGGAAGGGCCTTGAAAGATAAATATCATAGTCAAGTTCAACTTCAACTATTTGTCCACAATGTTGAAACGTGTGATCTTGTTGTGTACACATTAAGAATGACAGCTGTGTTACATATTTCCAGAGACAATGACTTCATTTCTAGGAAGACTGATAGAGTTCAAGTATTCTGTTTAAACTGTTATGCCTGAACTGCTAACAAGGAGGTTGGAATACAGTGCAGTTACTTCACATAGCAGTGTAACGGACCAAAGATTTTACTGTTTATGCCATTCGAAAGATGATGGTACAGCAGATATGATTGGTTGTGACAATCCAAACTGCAAAATACAATGGTTCCATGAAAAATGTATAAAAATGAAACATGCCAAAAGGACAGTGGCTTTGCAAGGAGTGTAAAAAAATACAGTTTGACTCTGAATGTTTGTAGTTTTTCAAAACATACTGCATGAAAAATACAAATTGTAGGTATATTATCAAACATTAGATTTGACATATGTAGTTATCAATAAACTTTTGAACAATGCTATCTTAATACATTTGTTGCTGTCAGTGCTTTCTTACTATGTATCTATATATATCTCATCTAAACCTATTAACCACCACAGTTCTTTTCAAAGTCACTTAAAAAAGAAATACATTGATAATGTTGCTACCACAAGATATAAATTTTTGTCCATAGAACATAATGGGTTACTAAATATTAGTAACAGCTGAGTCATTCATCTTCATTATGTACAATGCCATCACCAAGATTGGTTAAACTGGCGCATAAACGAATCAGTTTATCAATGCGAGCTTGATTTTCATTACTGGCTTCATCATTTAATGATTTTATCATACTAATTGGTAGAATTCCTTGTAGAATTTTGTATTGGTTCTTCATGAGACCTATAATTCTTTCAACATGTATTCTTACACTACTTATATTCTGTGACTTCTCTACCTCCCTAGCAGACAACTTTTTCTTGCCTTTTGTAAATGCAGGTATGATCAGTTCTGCTGAACATGCACTTGCAAAGTCATCCTGTAATGTGAATCCCCTATCTGCATGGATCTGGTCAAGTGGAAGATGTAAATCTGGACTAAGAAACCATGATGATCTTACAATCTCTGTGTCAGAAACTCTGCCTCCCCAAACTGTAGATAAAAATGTCACTGATCCCAATGGACTGCAGCAAATAAATATTTTGACTGCTGTGCTTTTTATAATCAGAATAACATTTGGCTCATGCATGAAACTTTTTGGGTCTTTCAATAAATATTACAAAGCAGTCAATTATGCATGTAAGTCTAGGAAATTTGTTACGGAAGACACTTGGCAACGTTTTACTTACTGTCTGGCCAATGAATAAGAAAGCCTATCTCTGCACTTAAAATATTTATCCATCTCCAAAAACATGTCATGCAAAGTTGATATTGGAATTCCACAATGATTTGCGACATATTCAAACATCATATCAAGTCGTAATTTGACAAGTGTTACAAATAGCTGATCTTGCAAGATAATTTGCTGGCTAGTGGTGTTCTGTTGATAAATGTTTGTATAAAACTGAACAATGATAAAAATATATCCCACTTGATTCCAGTATAAAACATGTATTTGTTATCATTATTTTCAATCAATCCTGATGAAAGCTTAAGTGTTTCAATTTTGGTTAGTAAATATTGCACCTGTTGTTGAGATCCGTCTCGCTCCGCTCTCAAACTGCACATTTCAGTATAAGTTTTTTCTTGTTCAGATGGTGTTAGTGGTTGTTGTATCACTGTTTGTGGCAGCGATTGTGTGCAGATGTTGCTAATGTTTGATGATGAATCTGAAGAGCCCCAGGGCGATATCGGGGATGTGCCACAAATATTTTTCTGGGGTGTTTGTTTGTTGTGTGGGTGTTGGTGAGCCTAGTACAGCAGTGTTCAGCTCCTCAGGAGACTCCTTCACCTTCTTGCTTGATGTTGAATCAATTCAAACTCAATTTTCCATTTCACTTTATTCTCATAGCATACCATCTTTTGCTGTACATATTTTGTATTTTTTTTGGCAAACTTGAACACTGAGGGTACGTAATCAGAGTGATCTGGATTTTTCTGTGGCTTTCCTGCAAAGAGCAAATAATTCATGAAATTTCACAATATTTCTACAATATTATTTTAACTGTTTTTCAATTGACATGAAGTGTATATGACAAAAAATTCAGTATTAGAGTAACTTGTCTAAATACTTATGTACTTGAATTATAATGGTGCATGGGTTCTAGATTACTCTTTTGTGAGTAAAGCTAGGTCATTAGTTGCAGAGTGCAGGAGTTATGATTCATATCTGAATAAATCTGTCAGTTTCTTGCAAACATGACATGAGATAACATATACTAACAGCCACATTTTTTATAAATAGTCACATTCTTAAAAATTAAATGTCACAAATAACAGAAAAATACATATATTAATTAAAAATTACAGTGTTATATGTAGGCATACTTTGTAGCAAGCACGAAAGGTTAGGCAGTATTTGTTTTGCATTTATGGGTTGGCATGTGTGTGTCAATAATATCAAATGAAAATAAAATAATATTATAATCTCTTACTGTAATTTAACAATGTAAAAATTGCACATTTTATGCAAATTAAGGGAAATACTACAATTATTATAAGTAGCAAAATAGTATCAGTAATGCTGATGATGTGTGGCTTAATGATTTTTGTTTTCATTTGATCAGGGCCAGATCAGGTCCAACGTTAAGGGGTGGGGATGGATTCCAAATTGCAAAAGGGCCGTGACTTTCCTCGAAAGGGCACCAAAGCAAAAGTTTGTTTGTTCACTCAAAGTATGAATAATACCCAATAAACATGCCCAAGAATAAAATGGTGGCCAAATTTCAAGTGATGTGTGTGTGTGTCTGTGTGTGTAAGTTTTTTTGGGAGGGGTAGCAGACCCCCCCCACACATACACCTTTTCCGGCCCTTGTAATAGATAGACTTTTAAAAAAAACATAGATGCTTTTACTGTATTAATTTAATTATTGTAAAAATAAAAACGTACCTGTGGTGAAATAATCACCGCAAATGACAGTGTTTAGCTGGTTCTCATGGCTTTCCATCAGGCTCGTCCCTTTTCAGTGCTGACAACCACATTTTCTGTCTTTCCACGCGTTTTGGGAACGTAAAGAATGACAATGTTGTGATTTTTGCAACCCACAGCAACACAAGTTTTCAGCATTTTGTACACCATTCTTAATGTAACAATATTGATAACATGCCCGTTAATCTAACTGCCTTCGAATAATGCTCTAGATGTTAATGTTTCACCGACAGAGAGGCAGAAGTTGGCGTATCTATGCAAGAGAGAGCACTCTTCTTGTTAATTACCAGGATGTTCGGATCTATTAATTGCTCCAAACCAAACGGAAAGAAATACGCTTAGTCGATGTTGATACTATAATTCATAGATAGCTGCTGACAAATAAGATCAACAAGATTATATCAGGGGTCAAGCTAGACTTAAATTTTAGGGAGAAGTGACTTCTCCTTTTGGTCAGAACAGGGAGAAGTGGGAGCTAAACAAGGAGAAGTGGGAGCTAAACAGGGAGAAGTGAGACCAAAGCAAGAAACATGATATATATATATATATATATATATATATATATATATATATATATATATATATATATAGATAGATAGATAGATAGATAGCTGCATTATCTTATTTTAATGATGTGCTCTATTTCTCAGTATGCTTTATACAGTTTTAAGCAATGCCTTATTTTCAAGTTGAAAAATATGTGTTATATGTTAGTATCAACATATTTTGTACGCGTATAAAAAATTTTATATTCATACCCATTCTATTCATACTTGTAGTATATCTGTGTTTGAATTGAAGTAAATGCAGTGTGTTTTGGCCATATGACTTAAAAAGCACATCAGAAGCTATACATTGTAATTAATCTTAACTGACAGCAGTAGCAAGATTAGAGTCTTGTAACTGCAAGTTGGTACAAATGCTTAATAAACTACCACTTAATTATTTTACTTGCTACAAGTTTTGTGTAAAATTGCAGTCAAAAAGATTTCTAGCATTCTTTGAAACAACCCCTAATACATGTACATAGGAATAAAGGCACAAGTGACTTCAAACCATACTCTTCGTCCTGATTCATTGTTCCCGATAAAACATTGCTGTAACTATTCATAGACAACACACTGAAGCACTAAAGTCGATATATAACTAAGCTGGACCCTTTTTCCCTCAACTGAAAATCCAAGAATTCGTATTGCACAGTGCGAGTGCATCTATTTTTAGAAAGAGGGCTTTTCTTAATATAACTACTCACTTTCTTGCTTCGTTACAAAAATTCATTAATAGGACTGCATATTTATGGTTGTTATTATTTGTCTACCTACTGGTAATAATGATATGCATTGGTTAAATAGTATTTGCTTCATTACTATACATATTTTTCGTATTTTCACGAAAATTAATTATGGTAAGTCAGAAAACAACCTTGACCTTGCAGCATTGTTTTGAATTCCACAACAGAGATTGTCACATTTCTGACCTACATTATTAAGTATTTAGGCTAAATCTCCTATCACATAATATTTAAACTTTGTTTTCATTATATATTTTCCTGAACCTATTTGCCCAATTATTTATGAATACAGACAGTTTAATGAAGTGGTATATCATATATGCAGCGATGTCCGCCATTACAAGTTCATTTACGGTTTCAAACTGATTTTATACAGAAAATACGCAAATACGGCCATTAAAATCTCCATTTATTAAAAAAAGAAATAAATTAGAAAATGCTCTTCACTGATCATATTTTTTAAAAGCAAATTACTATTTGCATATTGATGTTTAAATTTCGAAACAGAATTTGGTATATTTTCATCATAGCACAGTGTGCTCAACTTCATGAAATCAAGCAGTGATATCTTGCTCCGGAAAGGGTTAATGGTCAGTTAGCTATTAAAACTTGCATGTGAATGTGCATGAATTTCTTTGTCGCCGTAAGCTGATTGGTATCAACACCACGTAAATACATTTTGCTTTGGGTTACAACAGTGCCAGAACTTACTGGCTACAGCGAGGGGGCATCTCAAAGTCGTAATCTACAGTCATTTTACGTCCGAAAAATCAGAGGGCAAAGTCGTTTTCGCTTTCCTAACAGAAGAAGGCGAAGTTTACGTTTCTCAGGCGACTTTTTCGCACACTTCGCCTGGTAGCGTGACCCCTGTATATCCCAACCCTACATACAAATCAATTCTCATAATGATGCCTACCACTTCTGTTACATTTTCAGAATACTGTGTGAATGGAAAACAATTCCCTCATGTTATGAGTCAACAAGCAGACATAATAGACTTAAAAGAGAAGCTCCATGAAGGCCTCAGCTTGTAGATTGTCTTTGCCTTTTATGAATTTAAGACGGCTTTAGCACTGTTAATATCACATTGATGTGATATCCATGATCACGATATATAGATGATCTCAAAAGAAGCAGCAAAGCAATTTTTTTCTAAGCCAACTTTACTGATGCCAGAAAAGGAACACATCTAACTGGGTGCAGGCTAATTCAGACCATGACGGATTCAGAAAAAATAAGGTGTGGATTAGGACCAAAAGCTGGGCTGGTTCAGATCATATTGTGGACATGATATTTCTCCTTTTTTCCCCAGGTCTGCTGAGCAATTCAAAACTTCATTAGGAAAACAAAACCCAAAATTTAAGTGAAAATAATGGTGCTGTTTCATGTATACAGATCAAATGAAACAAGTTAAGACTACTTATCTTGCATTGCCAATTTAAAAGGGAAACATCTTCAAAATCTAAGCAGGTCATTCACCTTATGCAAAATTGAAATAGTTTACTTAATTTTATTGCAAAATAATACAATTACTAACACTAAAAAAGTCGTGAAAACAGGGCCCATGCAGCAATATTT
>JAECUM010005406.1:0-128245 GCA_016617855.1 Megalonaias nervosa | reverse complement strand
AAGGTAAAGGTTCTGAACTTATTTTTTGCCATCACAACAGGCATATTAATTTACCCCATAGAACAATATAGGCCTTCGCAGGCCTCTTGTTAATGATTGAAAAAAATACAAACAATGTTGTCAGTTGTTTTCATGGTATGTCTTTCAGGTATCATCTTCTTCGAGTACATGGAATAAAAGTGTATGAAGAAGAATTTGTAAAAGCACAACCACCAGTACGACAGAAATTCCATCAGTTTCGGAATGAAGAGACTTTTGAAACTGTTGAAAGAAAACAAGCAGAAAAAGCTCATAGACGGAATCGTATTGACAAACTGGAGACTTTGGGGGAGAAGAGAGGCATTACAGGATTTAAGCTCCATAAAAGTATCCTCAGCAGATAAAGATCCATTTGAGAAATATAACAGTAAATACAAAAGAATAACAAGAGAAATATCTGAAATAGATGACTTAATCGAAAAAAAGGAGTTGAAGAAAGTAGATAGAATTAAGAAGGGACATTTGGATCGACAAAGCAAGAGAAATATCAATGAGCTGATAGACTCTCATAAACAGCGAAGGACATTGCTAATGACAGAAATAGATACTGTTGGCAAGAACTGGGATATGGCATTGCGTAAATACATAAGAGAGGGACCCCCCCCCCAAAAAAAGAGGTAGAAAGAGTAAAACTGCTATAGCTTCAGATGTGCAAGAGACTTCAAGAGAAAACATGATGTGTTGGAGTTGGACAGTGATGAAGAAGAACATGACACACCTGATGAATGCGACATAGTCAAAGGAGAACAAGAAATCATCTTTGAAGGATCATCTATGAGCTTTGTAAAGCCAAACAGTAAAGAGACTAATCAAGATCAGATTACTGAAGTAGCAATACCTACATCACAAGGTCAGGAGACAATAGATGACAGCACTGAAGTACCTACAAGAAGTGAAGGGATCATAGAATACAACACTGAAGTACCTATATTGAGCAGTGGGGGGATGATAGAAAATAGTACTGAAGTAACTATATCAAGAAGTGAGGGGACAGTAGAAGACAACACTGAAGTACCTACATCAAGAAATGAAGGGATGATAGAAGACAACACTTAAGTACTTACACTGAGAAGTGTGAGGATTATTGAAGATACTACTGAAATAACTACATCAAGAAGTGAGGGAACAGTAGAAAACAGAAAATTTGAATTAAACATACAGAAGGAAAAACTTAAAATCTGTGAAAGAAGTTCCTGTTTATTTGATTTTAGGCTTTCATAAAAATTGTAGTTTCATTGCAGTTTGTGTTCTTTATTGTAATAGTGTTGTTTGATACAGAATTTGTACTTGATATGGGGTTAATGCCATTTTCAGTTCTTTGTAGCCTATATATGGCAGCTGGTACTGAAGATGGAAAAAGATTCAAAGAATCTGATGGCTGTTGGCAAGTTTTCACAAATACACATTGTACTGGCACAGTAACTCAAACCAGTATAAATGGCAGTTGTCAGAAAAGGCAGGACATGACAATATTCATAGGTTTGAAGACATTTATTATGGTCAAAAATGATACACTCATACAACAGTGGCATAAATGATAAACCAGTACTTCTGCTGCTGATGGTGCCATTGATCAATTGCTTCATTTGGTGTTTTAGTTCTCTCCCAAGATCATTCAGAGATGAGACCTCAGGTTGTTGGTAGATCATTATGGCTTTTACACCATTTTCAACACAAGAGAATCTATATACACCAGCCAATTGTACTACTGAAGAAGACATAAAAGGCCAAAGTGGGGTTCAAACCAATATGATGAACAGCAATCACAAAACATCTTACACCACTCTGCCAAGTTAGAACCTGTGATGCTGCTGCTGCTGTTGACAAGGGACAGTTGACAACAATGATGTTGATTTTAAAAGTACACAAGGCCCAAAATAATTATTCCTCAATTTGCATCCAATTTTGAAATCTAATTAAAGATGAGTTTTAAACAGATATTCTCAGAACAGGGACAGCCATTGTATCAAATATTTAAACTACATCCAGTGGGTGGTTGGGTTGAAAATCATGGAACTAATTTAGTGTGGCCTGATCATGGTGGAAACCTGATCAATGATGATGATAAACTGATTGATCAGTAAGGCTGTTGAAACAGTGCTTTGACATGCTAAATTTCTTTTCTTTTGTATATCAATCATGCAACAAGGCATACAAATAAGACGTATTATTGAAGAAAATATATTTTTAAGACAAGAAATTATATAGTGTACAAGCAGGCATAATTAATGCAGCATCACTTTCACAAGTTTAAATTTTGTTTATTTCTGACAAATCAAGAAACATATATGGCTGACAGACAAAAGAACAAAAGATGATTGATTACAAACAATGGATACAAATAAAAATGTGCACTAGATTATATATCTAAGAATTCAGTATAGATTACCTCCAGTCAGCAGTCATTGAAATCGCATCTGTCCCCAACCCAAAATTAAAATCGCTTCTACCACCCTCTAACCACTAGCTAGAAATTAGGTAAAATAATATGCTTCTGTAGGGGGTGATGTTTATCGATTAAAATGCAGCAGACGGTGGGCCATAATTTTTTAAAATTGCTTCTATTGTGGGTTGGTTGAATTTAAAAGTGCCTTCCCCCTGGGGGGTATATGTTTTACTGGAACAGCCCTTATCAAGAAATGTGATTAAGCAGGCAAGGCCATCTGTCAAGAAACTATCTGACAAAATAAAAGTCAACCCAGACTTAAGCTGAATAAGAAACAAAAGTTGCATTACATAAACAATTCCAATGCCAATCTTGCAGTTCAGTGTCACTATTCCAAGCAAACTGAACTCAGAATATGTTATTTCCTATGCTGAGATCATACTAATAATCTACCCAAAAATAAAATATTGACTCTTCCAGCCATGGAATACAAAGTCTATCTGCAAAATATGTATGATGAATTTTCAGCACAATTCACATACCTCAGTCCTTTTGTATGAGGAGTTCAGAAACTTAGTCTGCACATATCTCTCAAGTAAAAACTGTCCCAGGGTGTACTGTTGATACATTCCTCTCTAAAAGACAAAAAATATTTCCTTGTAAGACAGTGTTTTCAGTAAATAATAATAACATGAACAATAATAATAATAATAAGAAGAATAATAATAATACAATGAACCCAGCAATAACATGCTTTATTATTGCACAAATTTGGATAAAGCATGGTTCCTGAACATTTGCAATAATTTCAACCATTTCTTTAACTATTATAATGAAGAGTGTGTATTAACAATCTGGCAAGATGTGTTGTATTTTTGAGGAAAAAATTTACAAAAAAAGAAAAGATTTTAGCTCTATAACACACTGATAACTGTTAATCTAATTATTACTGAACCATGAACAATAAGGCATCAAGTTTTCTGTCTTTGTCTTCAATGCATCTGGTGAACAACTGTCCACTATTATCTGTAAACTCACTGTAATGGTAAAGTTACATGCATATAGCTTGTACTGCAGTGGATCCCTGGCTAGAGCAGAACCAATTAAGCTGCAGGGAAGGTGGGATGTGGTATTAAAGATACAACTCACATTTTTTCTTTGCTGTAGTGCAAAATCATAGTTCATTTAATATTTGGTTTAATTTTTTTCTGGTCATTCAGAGAAATAACAGTGTCAACTGTTTTTAAGGAGATCATCTATACCAGAGGCCGGCAACCTATGGCACGTTAAGAGGTTTTGTGTGGCACATGAAGGGCAGCCAAAAATCTTGATTGTAACAGTGTTACTCTCTTACTGCTGGCACGCGCTCATTCATTTTGTAATTAATCCGGAAAAAAGTGGCACAGTATGTAAAATAGGTTGCCAACCCCTGATCTATACCATAAAATCAAATGGTTTACTCCCATAATGGCTCCAGTCAAACATAAACAACTATTCAAGTGGTAATCTCAAGTACATTACGGGATCAACGCCTCTGACCGCCTGAATAAATGTTTAGTATTTTTTATGCCTAAATACAAGCAACATTTTAGAAACTCCAAATGTCGGATATATACATTTTACTGTTGGTAAAAAAATATCGGACACTCTGACATGCAAGTGAATTTGTAGCAGGACAAAAATACTGGTTTAAAGGTTGTCTACTGCATGTATAATTTTGAAACCCATCACTTTTGAAAAATAAAAAAGGTTTTAAAACAAACTTATATTTAAAAAAACATGATTTTTATGCATTCTATCCCCATTTTACAGAACCAGTCTAATGCTGAATGGAAATGTTATACTGTTGCAATGATGTATAAGTAATAGTTTAAGAGGCTAGCATGTATATGCAACAGGCTGATCACCTTACTGTTGTAATCTGGAGTTTAAGGCCAAATGTGGACTTTTTATGAGGTGTTATAACTAATAATGGGACCCAAGTTGGTCCATGACGGCTTTCAAGTCTTTGAAAAAAAGTTGGTTGACCTTTGGCAGAGGTGAGATACGGAGAGACCAAACAAAAATTTATTTAGATAGAAAATCTTGGGTTAGTATTTTTGAGTTTTTGTATTATTCAGTTGTTACTGCATTGTCCAAGATGTTTTTAAATGAATATTTAAGGGCAGTTCAAATAGATTTGTTCAGTTCTTGGCCAAAATTCCAAAACATATGCTTTTTCCAAATGCTAAAAAACAACTGCTATGAAATATGAGACTCAGTTAATTCCAGCTCAGGAACTTCCTCCTCGGAGTGAACTTAGCCTGGAAGTATTGGAGAGCTGTCCGCAGCCCTAAAAACCCAGCCACAGGAAAACTGAAGTTTTGAACTTCTATTCAGGCTGAGCAAGGTTGTTTTGTGATTGCCACTTCTAATCCTGATAGAGAGTATATTCTCTATTCTTTGCAAATATAAAGTGATTCAAGGGTAAATTTTGACCAAAAAACTACTGACAGACTGTTAGGTGTGAAACTTAATAATCACAATGAATGTGTTCAGTGGTCACCAGTTAGTTCATCTTGTGGATTTTGAAAAATAAAAAAGCCCCAAATTTTTACAGTGAACTGTGTGATAAAAAACTCTGCTTTTTCATTTAATTAACTATATAATGACTGGTGTCCATGTTATTATTATGGCAACATTTTCCATCAGAATCTGATTCATGATCAAATCATGCTGTTTTATTAGAGTATGAAGAGAATACATATAATGTAAAAAAATCCATGTGTTTTCTTTTCAATCCCCTTAAAAAATGTACAACTTATGTCAATAAAATATCTACTAATCAAAATTTTTTAAATTTACTGGTTTGATGTCCTGGTTCTGTCACATCTATGCTTTGAACAAGGTCAGCATAATTTACCATTATGAATACAACCAGATTGATTGGTGACTTGTGAGTACTTATTCTCTAACTATTTACACTTAAGTTACCAATTTTCGAATACAATTACGTGTATGTACCTATGAATGTTTATTCTGCCCAAAATATTGATATTAAATAACTATCTGAAGCAATTCTTGTTTAATATGCTACAAGTTGATAACTGCATCAGTAAAATGAAAAACTTTTACACTCCTCCCCATATAGCTAAGATAATAAACAGTTAATATTTTCTTCAGTTAAATGACTTGTTTGCTATAGCACAAGATCATACGTAGCACAATGACATTCTGTGGCCTACAATCTTTGAGCTATATCAGGGTTTTAGTAATAATAATAATAATACTAATAATACATACAGCTCTTTCCTAGATTCTGAAAGCATGTAAGGCCACATTGTTTTCAAAATAGTGAGAATCCAATATATGGAAAACTGTTGAGCAAATTTTAGAAACTTACAGACCCGAATTAGAAAGTGAAGGTCTTAGATGCAGGGACATTCACTACCAAGAGCTTAATTATATACATATTCCCTAACTATCTGAATTTTACATACTGATCAACAAGAAAAAAATTGCTAAATCAAGATTTATTCAATGGGCTTCAAATATAGGTAACATTCAAACACTAAATTATACATCAGAAATGAACCACTTCTGACTCGGCAATTTCTTTACATTTTCAGATTCATTTAGTCCAAGAATGTATTCTGTTGATTAGTAGTTCCTGGGAAAACAAGAATTGTTTGTAATTTTTACCACCTGTCTTTACTGATAACACAGAGTTACTGTGTGGAGAGGAATGTAGGTCAAATGATGTATCACATAGTAAAGAACACTGGAAATCATTCTCTTGAAATCTCATTCAATCTAGTTCAGCTACAACATGAAAAAACACGTTTTTTTTCATTGACTTATTTTAAAACCACTGCTCAACAATTTCTTAAAATGTATACAATGCACTCTTGACAGCTGAGACGTTAACATGTAGTCTTTGATGCTGAGGAAACCAGAGACCTGAAGTATGGTGTGGAACTGAATGCGAATTCTTCATAAAATATGGGGTCGTAACTCCATTAAATGACGACAGAATGCTACCAATAAAACTTGTGCAAGATTTCAGTAATGTAAAGCAACATACCAAATTTGGTTGCAATCCTAGCCAAATTAACAAGTCATTGTGTATAAACAACAATCAGATGCTACAACTACGCAGAATGACAACATAGAACACAGGCACCTGATTTTATTAGCTTTTTTTAATAATAAAAAAAGCAGCATATTTTTCCTCAGATCCAAAGATAATGAGTGAAAAATTCATTAGCATAGCTATTTTAAGTTATTACTTTTGATCTGTTAAGATAATTATCATTCATCTCATAAATCTGATAAAATAAGATCGCTAATTTTATACGCCCAGTATCTGACTAATGAAGCATTCCATTAAATGCATGAAACTATCAGGACTAAATGAATTAAAGTTCAAATATACTGAGTCTCTATTTTCTTTGTTATATAAACAACATGTGGTGCCCTAATATCAAAAACATTGTGACATGACCAATGAACAACTTGAAATACACATGAAACTGCTTATAAAAAGTGACACAATTTACACAAAACTTTCTCAGCCATTAACAAACCCAATACACTTTTGTAACATTTATATCTGTCATGCACACACATCCAGTCTTACAACATACTCCTAGCCCTCGCTGGGTTGTTGTTGTAGGGTTAACACCATTTTTCAGCAAAAGATAGGCTATACATGGCGGCCAGCATAAATGGTGGAGGAAGAACCCGGGAAAAGCCCAGAAAGAACCACCAACCCCTTGCTGGACTATAATACAATTTATTATATATACATAAAAGGGTGCTATCAGTTTCAATACACGAGGAAAACACTGATGTATTCCACTATGAGCTGTAACAGATGATGTGTTGAGTTCCATTTCTGGACTTGATGCTGCTTCAATTTCATTATTCTTTCATTATTATTTTCTTCAACAATTTATTTTACAAATACTTCCAAAAAGCTATAATATACTATATTTTACCCTGCAAGTTTTTTTTATGCTACTCTGATAATTTTCGGAAGGAAAAAAAATTCTATTTCGTCTCAGCAGACACAAGGCCATGAAAATACTCAACACGTAATCAGCATAGGTTTGATTTATGCCCACCAATAAACTACCTCCTCAAAACATGCTTTACTTGGAGGACAGTCGGAGTTAGTTTAGCTGCGTTTATCTTCTGCATTGGTTTTATTTACAGACCACACTACCTGTACATGTTTGCATCAAGTTTCAGAAAAGATTATATTAGTATTAAAAGTACACTCTGCTATATGTCAATTCGCTCAACATTATTTCAGTTTTATGCTGTCAAAAAATTTAGACCCTTCTTCACTATACATCGTCAGTGATTCGTTATGAGGTCACCATTTGTACCCATGCCTGGTTAGCCACAAGAGATGTGCATGGCTCTACTGAATATCTCTGCTGTTGTTTGCTGTGACAGAACAGCATCACCCTAGCTTTGTTCTGCATTTGCAGCAATCAAAAAAATATCTTAATGATTGCTATTTTCATCAAAATATCTCTTAAATCAATAGCCATCGTATTTCCTTTGCACTCTTTAAATGATGCTGATAACTCTGCTATTGGCCATATTACAAAGACTTGACATTAGAAGTTTCAAATGGAGGTAATTCGACAGATGGAGGAATACAAGCTGTTGATGTTGCATGTCAGTTTACCTTCTTCGATGAGCAGGACAATCTTTAAAAATGTTATGAACTGTGGACTTTTTATGTTTACGTACTGTATGCTTTCAAATGCAATAAAATTTATAAAACTTACAAGTGTCATGTTAAAACCTATCAGTTTTTTTTTGTGCCCACATGTATGCATCCCACTACTAATACCTTAGTTACTATGGGAATAATTCCTTCGCTATACATATTTTCACTATACATCGTACCTTTATGCAGGCATCCACAACATTAAACAGAGTATACCTGTATTCTGTATCATCTCTTATACAGCAGATTACGATACAGAACTGGGCTGCATATTGGGAAGATGTGTCACAATGATTCTTTTCCTGTCTAAAAGCTTGATTTTGAAAATAAAGACTGGGAGAGAAATTTTATTCACATTGTCACTTTGTTTATACATTTGCTCAACTTACTAAATAAAAGCTTGATTTTGAAAATAAAGACTGGGAGAGAAATTTTATTCACACTGTCACTTTGTTTATACATTTGCTCAACTTACTAAATACAGCTGGTTTTTGAGGCTGGGGTGACTGAGTGGTTGGTTAATCAGTTATCAAACTTTTTAACTGGTTACAGCTAATACTCTAGCCATCAGTGGTTATCTGGATAATTGCTACAGTCATAAAATAAACAGATTGATGGAATGCACAAATTTTCTCTAAAGCTGTACAGCTTCGAACAGTTATTTTGTACCGTTGTCAGCTGCCCAAATCCCTGTGGCCATTCATCTTCTGTGTGAATATCTGAGGGATATGCATGTGTTGGGCTTCTATCTCCATGTCGGAACAACTGAAATAGAAAGTCACACTGTATATAATAAATCCAATATAAACAACATTCTGGATTTTACAGAAGAATTCAAAACCATTTTGTCAGGCAGACTTATAAAACTGTTGAAATGGCAAATCATTTTTTTTTACTATGAATTCTGGTTTTGCCATAAAAAACAGTACCACAGTACTCTACATTTGTGTATGTAAACAATAGTCCTATCCGTCTATGTAAATTTAGTTCATCATAAGAACTGATATGTAATTTGAAGATAAATTTTATTATTACTGTGACTGGATCAATATGTAAAGTAACAATAAGTGACTTGAATCAGCACCATCCAAGCAGCAACCCAAGTGTGCTTTCTGGAGGTTGCTTGCACTGCAATATCTGACATATACCTGATGTAATTGCATATCCTTTAACAAATGAACAAACATTTGAATGAGAATATTGTATCACAAATATCTGAACAAATAACTGATACATAAATGTTCATTGGTTTACCTAATGAATAGCGAAATCGAAAACCAAACAAAGCTGACCACACCTTTCTGTCAGTAACAAATGGGAACACGATTGATAACGCCCATTCCACTTCTCTCATATCAACATATGATGACGACCTTCTGCAGTGCAAAATCTGACCATTAGCCAATTCCATACCAATTTTCTTATACCATCAGTGTACACCCACCCCTCCCCTCTTAACTTATTTCAGCATGCTTATTTCATCAACTGCTACTTTTACTAAATGTTTCTCTGTTGCTTCAAGACTTATTCACTTAGATTCAGTTTTGACAATGTGCATTTCTAGCATATCATGCAGTGAACAGGCAACTTTCAAATCTGATTGACATGTAGTGTTTATTAGGACCTAGAATAGATTAGTATCAATATTTACAACCAATCAGAATTGAAAGTGAACAAAATTTCTTCAATGGGAGTGACGCTCTATCTAAAAAGAATTTCCAATAATCTAAGTTAAAACCATTCCTACCTTATATGTGTGGAGTGTTGAAACCATCCGATAGTCTTATGTGCAAACAAGATTTTCAAATTGGCCACTGTATGTCATATTGGTACCATTTTTGTTAAGAACTAACTAAACACCATTGGAGGTCAATTGGTGAAAACCCCATGTCAATATGACCATCCATTCAGGAGCAGTCATAATAACAAAATCCTCAATGCACTGAATGAAATACTGCCTTCTCATTGACCAACTGAAAATAAGTTATAAATAAATGCAGGATGTCATCTTCTTTGTAACCAGTGAGAGGACATTATTCCATTCAGAGGGATTTTACTTGCATATTAAGCGGGCACGATCATGACCATGTCAAGCAGTAGTGAGGGAAAATGGTCTGGAAGTCCTTAAAGGTATGATAGTATGCCAAACTTTGGATACAAAGTCGAATGCCTGAGCTAAACATCGGTACCAAATTTATTAAGCTATGCAAAATGTAGTTTCAAATATCAGCATTGATTCTTAAACAGGTCGTGCGAGAAAGGAGAGAAGTGTACTCCCTTGTATTATTTTACAATATAATCTGAATACACCTCCCGTTTGTTGGTACCCCTCTTCTGATTTAAAAAATGAAAAGCACAAATGTGATAAAAGATGCCCAGAACTTAATCAGTTCATTTACTGATTTATAATTTAAAAGCTGACTACATCCATGGAGGCCCTAACACCATTATTGTGTGCGCTTTTCACTCCAAACGGAAGTTTTCAGTGTAAAAGATAACAATGCTTGCCAGTCATTTCCAGTTCTTCGACAAATCCATTTTCAGTGAAGGAGTATAAGCAGGACTACACATGAATGTACATAAAAGGAAAATACTATGCTGTCTGCTTCTGATAGTTACAATGTCGAATTAAGCAAAGAAAAAGAATGACAACTACAAATTTGCATTTCTCATGGATTTAACAAATGTTGTAATTTCTATGTCCATTTGTGCAAAGAGACATCATTCTAAACTCTCAACACTGTGGTAATTTACATAATTATCTGGCAGTTACTGAATAGGATGGACTATGTCACAATGTTGTCTGAGGAAATGAGACTCACCCATAGTGTACACAATATGGCATCATGTTAGTATGGAAAGTCCATTAAGCATGAAAGGTGCAGAGGATACTAGTGTTTGAGTCAGTCTGGTTAGTCAGGTTAGAAATTATAAATCAATCAATGAATTAACTTAGTTCTGTTCAGTTTTTTGCACATTAAAGTCTTGCGTTATGAAATCGGTAGGGGGATACAAACGAGGAAGTATAGTCAGACTATACGTGTATTACTGATAGTTAAATTGTAAGCAATGATACAAGCCCCCAAGGCCATGCACAGCTGCTCTGCGAGTAGCCATGGCCTTCTTTTTCACTACTTACATACAGATTCCATATTGCTGTACATCACATCAAAGTCTCTGGACAAAAAAGTAAGGATTTTGTAAAATTATAAGTTATTCCTTCTCACACTCATTGTTAAATGTTGTTGGATACCTAACCGAATGAAATAGGTCATCCCTATTACCTAGTCCTACAATGTAAGACATATCACATGCTATTTATGTTTTAGTGCTACATCTTAGTGCCCAAATAACGGCCTTATGTACCATGTTCCGATGTCAACTGACATCAAAACAAGTAGTCAAAGTTTCAGGAATATCTCACATACTTGGCTGCCCATATTAATACTGTTCCACAAATTTATGTGTAATTAATATACTTACTGTGCTGTCTTTATCCTGGTGGAATCAAAATCTGACACTAGCAAATGGACTCATTTTCATGTTCTGTTGACATACATTTGAATTTGTTGAAATGCTATGGTAATCAAGGTATGCCAATGTATGTTCCAGTTGGTTCAAGTGGGGATATGTTTCTTGAATGAAACAAAACACTGCTTACTGTTCCAATAGTTCATTCTCTGCTGAAGCAAACATTCACTATATATTACAGTAGAACCTGTCATGAGCGACCTCTGCTATGAGCGACCACCTGTCATGTACGACCACAATCGTAATGCACGGATCGATTTTATTACATAAACGCTCTGCTATGAGCGACCACCTGCTGAACACGACCAGCGACCACGATTTCTTGGCAAAATATGCATTTCAACACTGCTATGAATGACCGCATCAGAAAAAAACGAGGATAAACTCCACCAACCTTTATTTAATCCCTGTAAGAACGACTGCTCATACCCTTCTAAATATAAATAAAAAAAATAAAAATAAAAAATAGGCTGACTACCAATCTCTGAATTTTTTTTTAGCTAGGCTTATAGTGATTTACAGTTTCTGTTGTAAACCAGACTAAAGTATATGTAGATTATTTCCTAGCCTGGTTCCCTGCTTTGTATGCTCCCTGTGTTGTTCTCCATTATTCGTATAGGGGTGAGGAACGCAGAAAGCATACAGAGCAGGGAACCAGACTAATTATTCCTGCGCTTAACTTGCTTCCCGGCCGTTGTAGAACCTGGCATCCCTATGACAACTGTATCACGAGAACAGACAGACACCAGTGACCTTTATGTAATCAATTATTACAATGACCGCTTGATTAGTATAGATTGTTCTGATCAAAAACAAACACGAAAGGAATATTAAAAAAAAGGATTGTTGCTACCAGTGATAGAGGCTACAGTCCGTAAACCAGGCTAATGTAAATGTCATGAAATGCCGTTGAAGTGCCAAAGTTGACAAAGTGGCCGCGTATGTTGTTTGTCTCGAGTTAATCGGTATTGCTGGGGGTGAATAAGGTCATTGTCTATTAAACCAGCAAGAAACAATCATTTGCGGGATTCGATTGATAGTGCTCAAGACTTGTGATGTTTGTTCTCCTCTCCCCTCCATGTTAAGTGATGACATCCCAATCACAAAGCTGGCGTCTATTCAAGTTGCTGCGACCGGGTTACACACTTTGCTTACAGAGTTAATCCCTGTATGTCATCTTTTAATAAGCCGTTGACTTTTGTCACTGAGTAAATGGTCCTGTTTCTGGATGAGATAATTGTTTGGGGTTGTTTTTTTTGTTTTTTTTGTTTTTTTTTTAGATATGCAATGCACATGTATAGATTTTTCATATTTTCCCACAGCCACCATCTTTACGTTCGATATTACAACTGAGCACTAATAATTTTAACACCTAGAATTTTAACAACAATGGACGAACCTCCAACTAAAAAGAGACAAATTTTAATGCCGGAGAAAATAATTATTGTAACTGAAAGAAGTGAGAAAGTGCAGACCACTGGCAAAAAAGCGGTTTAAACGTTGGTAAAACAAATTTAGGTTGTTATAAAGGAAAACGAGTAATTCAGAAACAATTTCATATGCTAAATTATGAGATCTTCAAATGTAAATGTGATTTCATGTTTAATGATAGAAGTATATATTTATTACAATATAATTTTGTTTTTAGATGAATGCATACAATATTTTAGCAACAACTACTAATAAAGAATAGAATATATGTACAGTGATTGTGGTTATTTTTCTTGAAATTGTTCTGAAACTGGACCTTGGAAACATATTTTTGTACAAACCTGCTATGAAAGACCACCTGTCTTGAGAGACCGCTTTTTGTTGGCAGAAGGGGCAGTCTCTCATAACAGGTTTTACTGTATTTCAATATAACAAAAGAAATGTACTTTTTTTATCATGGCTGTGTTTGGTAAAACAATTAGGTACTTTCATTTTGTTAAATGAAAAAGGCCTTGTTGAAACCTACTTCGGCATTCCTCAGCTACCATCGCATTGCAATGACCTGAAATGTATGTCAATGGAACACGAAATGCATCCATTTGCTAGTATCAGATTTTGAGTCCATCACAATAAAGACAACAAAGTAAGTATATCAATAACACTTAAATATGCAGATGAATGTGGATATTTCTTGCCAAGTATGTGATAGTCCTGAAAATTTCACCTCTCATTCTCCGGTCATTAGAGTTGGGAACATACTATACAAGGCAGTTGTTTAGGCAGTAAGACCCATCACCCACCCCAAACCCCACTCCCAAAAAATAAATATCGGTTCATGTGTCTTACGTTGTAGGACTACCCTATTACTTAAGCCATTTCTTAACAATCAAGAGTACCATCCCCCACCCACCTGTACTGCACTGTTCATTGTCTGTGGAATCGTTTACACAAAAATAATGTTGAAAATGCACATATTTCGTGTTCTAGATTGTAAAATGTACTGTGGCATTACCAACTGAACAAGTTCTAAGGAATCTGCGTTCCAAGATGTGTCTGCACGTGACAAATCACTAGAGTCAGCTGCTGCAGTCTCACCAGCGTTCACAATCACATGCCCTAACAAGGGCCCATTAAAGATAATAGCAAACAAAACACCGGCTCGTACTGATGCTGAGATTTTAAAAAGCATGGTTAAAGTAGAGTAAGTTGATAAATGTAATAATATTTTAGATCATTAGGTGATAATTGACATGAAGACCATAAATTTCCTTTAGACTTGTCCATATTTCAACGGATGTCGCTAACCGGAAAAAGTACTTTTCTGGCACACAACGAAAAACGTTTCCCAATACTGAACTCGGCAAAAAAGGTTCAAAAACAAATTTTAAAAAAAACCCCGGAAAATAAATAAATAAATAAATAAATAGTGATAATTTTTGGTATGGGGAAAAACACATTTTTACAAAGGAAACTGTACTACAGTTGGAATAAACTGAATTGTCTCATACTGGTCTTCGTCAGAAATATGAACTTGATATATTGATTAAAAATGAAGTTAATGACGACCATATCGGACATTTCCCACATAGAAAATTAAACAGCCAGAAAATAGTATCATCACTAAGAAACTGTAAATATTATATAAATCTATACTTCAATCAGTTTTATAGGCCTGGGTAAATTTCCATCGAAATCTCTTAGTGTCGTGTCAATTTATCGGCCGGACAAGCAAAACTGAGGTTGTGTAACAACGTGAAATTGCCTAACCCTATTAGATTTTGGTGAATAAACTTAAATATCTGTTGTTGATGTCAGGAAAAAGCTGTTACCATAGCAAGATCATGTGAGCTATTTTTTTTTTTTTTTCGCTTTATTTATCTTCATTTTGATCATGAATTTTTAATATCCGTTAATATCTTGTGCTATGGGGGGGGGGGAGAAGAAACATTTTTTAAAATAAATATTTTTTTATTATTTATGTTGTAAAATGCACTTTTTAAATATTGAAACATTTGAAAATAGTACTTTCTCTTCAACATATGCTTTGGCCAAAATATCAACGGACACGGCCGGAAATATATAGTAAATATTAATCTGATAAATCAGACTCCCAGATTTGTATGGATACTGATGAGCTATTTGTAGGTCCAACAATCATCCAGTCAGTATCAGCACAGATTTAGGGGTATGATTTATCGGGCTAAGGAAAGATATGCAATTATACTAGGAGATTTACGTTTTGAAATGACTGCTTGGAAGTAAACTTGTACATGGATAAACGAAAATGAATTGTGACGTCACTAAGCGGTGCGGACCGCACCGGGTGACACCAAAATGACTGTCTATAAAAGTTTTGAATTTTTGTGCAGGAAGGGGGTCCGTTGGGGTGACACCATGAGTTACCGCACATGACTGTCAATAAAATTTTTGAATTTTTGTGCAGGAAGGAGGTCCATGGAGGTGACACCATGAGTTACCGCACTGGGTGACACCAACCCTAGTGACGCCACTGTCCTCACTTATGCTAATTTTGAGATACACTGCAAGGCTGACTCAACATGCATGTCGTTTGACGCGTATTAAAATATGCTGTGATTTTTCTCAGCTGCGATCCTATATACATGAGGGTCTGATACACATATAATTGTCATCTGGGCTGATGCTGCGGATTGTAACGGTGGACAGAGTCAGGGCCGACAAGGGGGGGGGGCGGCAACCGGAGATATATCCCCGGGGCCTGGGCCCGTAAGGGGGCCCGGGTCGAACAACACTTTTTAATTTTATAAAAGGGGAGCACAATACATCCAAAGCCAAGCGCCAATCACGATATCATTCAGATTGTGAGTTGTCTAGCGGCAAAGCTCGAAGATAGCCCCAGTAAACGCATTGAGACCGCTCCGGTGGCCTAGTGGTTAGAGCGTCCGCCTCGGATGCGGGAGGTCGCGGGTTCGAACCCTGGCCGAGTCATACCAAAGACTTCTAAAAAATGGTACTAACAGCTGCCTCGCTTGACGCTCAGCATTAAGAGGTTAGTGTTAGGACTGGTCGGCACGGTGTCAGGATAATGTGACTGGGTGGGACATCATGCTACATGTCTGCGGCATGATGCCCCGGTGCTAGACATCACTCTAAACTGTCACACTGCAGACATCGTAGCGATATGACTGAAAAATTGTTAAAGCTACGTTAAAAATCTAAATCACACACACACACACACACACACACACACACACACATAAACGCATTGATGATAAATTAGAGGCAGCCCTGTGCGTTGCTCATGGCAGTTTGCCCAGTTTGCAACTAGTACAAGCCATGTTGTGGCGCAGATTAAAAAAAAAAATTATAAGGCACCGTTCGCTGAGGCGCGAGTGCAATGGTCGCATGCGTCTTGGGCGCCGTGGGCTGATGCACAGGGGTTGCACGCGTCTGGCGAACATACGACGTCCAATACGAGCTTAGCGCCAGACGATAGTAGTACACAACAGTCAAGATTTTGCAACATAGTAAAATAGAAGGCACGAATTCTGTTGTGAGAAAACCAGATTGTAACACTTAAATTCACCGTTTTCGACCACGACAATTCGCGCAAGCATAACCTTAAAGCCATCGAACGCACATGTAGCTAGCCCCAAGATGCCATTACAGTAAGTAGTATACATGATAAAAGTCTTGAGCCATGTTTGCGAGCCAATATCTCTACCACAGATAAGCTGCCAAATGAGACGAAATCATGTCATATTAAACCAGCAACATTTGATGGAACTGGATCCTGGTTAAATTACAAGTCCCATTTCGAGGCATGTGCCCACCTTAATGGTTGGAGTAGCAAGCAAAAAAGCACGTATCTCGCGGTTTTCCATCGCAGACAAGCCCAAGGCGTCCTCAGAAACGTGAAGGATGTTGGTAGTGAGAATTATGTGCGTCTTTCGAGTGCACTTGAGGAACGATTCTCACCACCCAATCAAACTGCATTGAGCACAGCTGAAACAAATACGACAAAGAGCAGGTGAAACGCTTCCCGAACTTGGACAAAGTTTTAGGAGACGTATCCAACATCAAGAAACTTTTTTTGACCCACTGGTAGATTCGGATATGCGACTTCGTATTCAACAGGCACGACCAAAAAGTTTAAATGTTGCCATACACCAGGCCTTGAAACTGGGAGCCTTTAATAGCGCAGAAAAAAAGCAAGGGTGATCGTAGATACTATAGTCAGTTAGGAGGCGAAGAAAAAGAACGGAAGGAAATATCAGAATCAGTGGCAATGGGGCATATGCTGGCTTCACTGAAACAGATGATCGGAGAGATTCATTATAAAATATGTTCCCTGAAAAAGTCGCCTAAGCACGATAAAGTCCAAAGTACTAAAGCCAGAGCAGATTCCCATAAGAATTCTAACTCTAAATCCTTGACTCGCGTCAAATGTTTAAAATGTGACCAGAGGGGACATTTTAAGAACAATTTTCCAAAATTAAACCAATCTGATAAGGATGGTAACAAACATACCATGAGCCAAGCTACAGCTGGCGCTGCGTGGTGATTGCGCAGACGCCAGGGCTGGCGCCGAGACATTCATCGAAACCGACATAGGAAACAAAAAAATAAAATAAAAACAATGGACGGCACTTGGTTCGAATCCAATCTGTATTACTGAGGTAGGAATGTATGTAACAGTCAGCAGTCAAGGTCTCAATACTACGGTTTTGATTGATACTGGAGCGACCGATACTGGTATCTGAGAAATTCGATTGTCAAATCCCTATCCAAAACCGGGATCATAGGTTTGGACTTTATGCGTCAATAGAGGTTGCCAAAGGCATATTTAAGATTGGCGACAATTTGTTGTCCGTCTCGTATCTGCCGTGTTCCTGAAAGAAAATACACCTTTCCCTGTTTGAGGAGTTGAGGGAGTGAATGGAAGATGTTGACGCTCTATCAAAGGTGCCTTCCTGACAGCCATTTGTCATGGGAAAGATTCAAAGCAGAAAATAAAGTGTATGTGTTCTTTCCACAACGAAAGATTGGTTTGTCTCTCATGCGTTCGACTCACTGATGGGGACCGTTCAAGGTTCTAGACAAAATGTGTGAAGTCACGTACAAGGTGAACTGTGGGAGAAACGGACGCCCACCGTCTGTACATTGTGACCGCATGCGGCTTTGCCGTATTCAGCTACTAACTGGAGAATCGAATCTGCCACGCATCGTAAAGGATGCAGAGGCGCATGAGGTTGTACAGGACGTGAGAACTGCAGACTTGCCTGAACAATGTGGCGATATGATGGCAGACAAAATTGACAGCCATGAAGCAGATTGTCAATTTGAAGAACCGTTCGCTGCGTGATCTCGCCGCGAACGACTTGTTCCATACTGGATGGATGATTATGTTCTTGTCCAAATATACATTATATAATTTGAAGAAAATTTAGCTTGCTGTAAAAGAAAACAAAAATTATTCTGGCTTGAAAGAAAACCACATTCCCTCCGAAAAAGAAATCATAAGTCCCTTAAGAGTAATGACTTCTTTTTCTTTGTGGTAGAATCAAGCCAAACAACCTGTAAAGGTGTACCAAATATATGTTAGTAACAGTCATACTGATTTTACTAACCACCAGTCAGCAAGAAAACATGCTAGATGAAGCCGCACTTAAGCAACCATCATTGACTCAGTTGTACTAAATACCCCAGGTCGAAGCAGCAACCTGGTAACGTTATTTTTGAATGCAAAAAGTATTTGCAGTGTTTGGGAAATACTTGAAGATGCAAATGACCATCTTGGAGATCTACTGTGGTGGCCCAGTTTCCTTGTTTGACTAGGTGTTAAAACCTCAGTCATCACATTCTTTCTAGAGAATACCATTCAGTTTCAGTGACCATAACCTTTGATCTATTCGTTCCAAAAATAATAAGTGCCATCCTTGTCTCAAATACAAGCAATCCACAAAGCTGAGACACAGCATATGGTACAGAACTCCTGTTATCATGAACTTGAACTGTTGGTCCTGAAAATGTGTATACATGTGTCTCAAATGCATGCATTCCACAAAATTTGATCAGTCTGTGGGTAAGAAAGAATGCAGATAACATTATTCTTTTCTGAGTCACCATGACTGTGCCCTCTAACAAACTGACCACAACATGAATAGATACCATTCAAGTTTCAAATGAAAGTAATCAATAAAGTTTGGTCATGGAAGGTAACAAAGAACTCAAGATATTGTACAGAAAACATTTTTATTCTTGAAGTTGCTGTGACTCCAACATTTGACTTTCTGATCTCCAAATCAACAGGTGTCTTTCTTTTCTTAAATGCAAGCCATTTACTAAGTTTGATCAAAGTAACTGGTATACGAGAACAGTTATTATATGGTAACAGTGTTCTTCCTTTAGACCCTGTGACCTTGACCTTTGATCCTCTAAGCCTGAAAACAATAAGTTTCTTGCCCCAAATGTTGTTTCCTTCTGACAAGGTCAAGAACACTCATATATCAGACTGTGACACATCTCCATACTATTATGTGTGATGCCACCCCACATATCACACTGTAACACATCTCCATTGTGTTATGTGTGATGTTACCCCACATATCACATTGTGACACATCTCCAATGCGTTATGTGTAATGTCACCCTACATATCACACTCACACATCTCCATTATGTTTGTGATGTTACCCCACATATCACACTGTGACACATCTCCATTGTGTTATGTGTGATGTCAGCCAGTGACATCATGAGAAGGAAGTCCAATACACTTTAGATTTGCACCTATCTATTTTACTGTAAAGATCAAGTTCAATGCAAAAATGCAAGATATCAAATGAAGCAAAAATTAAAAAGAAACATGTAATACCTAACACAAACAGCTGTTTTTAATTAATTTTTTATTTGACGCATGCATTTAATCACAATAGATTTAACCTTAAATGCAAAAAACAAAAAAAGTGAGAACCCTCTTGAATATATAAAATATATATAAAATGTATACTAACTGTGCCTGACTAGTAAACATCTTTCTATATTACCTGACTACAACAAATCTAAACTTCCCTGCACTAAACAGTGTAAACAAAATAAAAAATAATGGCAAGATCAGTATCAAAGCATATTGTTGTATGACAGCCATGATTGGGAAGCTGATTCAGAAAGATATGCTAGGGTAATGAGTCTCTAAGTGCAAGGGTGTGGTTGGTTGGAGACAATAAGTGGAGATTTTTTGACCAAATAAATCCACCAATTAAACATTGTAAAATACATTCCATCTGGAACTTCTTTTAACTCAGCAGGGTTAATTAACAAAAGTAACAGTCTCTTTTCTAAAATCTGACTGACCTTATATCATGAGTTATGGCACATAACCTTATACCAAGGGCTATGGCATTTCACCATATACCATGGGCTATGGCATTTCACCATATATGATAGGCCTTAGCATTTCACCATATACCACTGGGCTATGGCATTTCACCATATACCATGGGCTATGGCATTTCACCATATCTCATGGGCCATGGCATTTTACCATATACCATTGGGCTATGGCATTTCACCGTATACCATAGGCTATGATAGTTCACCTTCTATCATGAGCTACGACATTTCACCTTGTACCATGAACTAAGACATTTCACCTTATACCGTCAATTAAAATATTTCACCAAAACCATGAGCTATGACATTTCACATTATACAATGAACTATGACATTGCACCTTATATCATGGTCTATGACATTACACCTTATACCATGAGCTATGACAATACACCTTATACCATGAGCTATGACAATGCACCTGATACCATGAGCTACGACATTTCACCTCATACCATGAGCTATGACATTTCACCTTATACCATTAGCTATGACATTTCTTGATATACCACATTCTGTGACGAACTGTGACACTGTACCTTATACCATGGTCTATGAAACTGCACCTACTACCATGAGCTATAACATCTCACCTCATACCATAAGCTATGACATTTCACCTTATACCATGAACTGTGACACTGTACCTTATACTATGGTCTATGAAACTGCACCTACTACCATGAGCTATAACATCTCACCTTATACCATGAGCTATGACATTTCACCTTATACCATGAACTGTGACACTGTACCTTATACCATGGTCTATGAAACTGCACCTACTACCATGAGCTATAACATCTCACCTTATACCATGAGCTATGACATTTCTATACCACATCTATAACATCTCACCTTATACCATTAGCTATGACATTTCTTGATATACCACATTCTGTGACATCTCACGTTATATCATGGTCTATGACACTTCACCTAATACCATGAGCTTTAACATCTCACCGTATACCATGAGCTATAACATTTCATGCTATACCACATTCTGTTACATTTCACGTTAGATCATGGTCTATGACATTTCAAATAATACCATGAGCTTTAACATCTCACCTTATACCATGAGCTATAACATTTCATGTTATACCACAGGCTGTTAACATTTCACGTTATATCATGGTCTATGACATTTCACCTTACACCATGAGCCATCATAATTCACCTTATACCATGAGCTATAACATCTCACCTTATACAATGACCTATAACAATTCAAATCTGGAATTAATGCTTCCACAAATCTAAGTTACTTGTTTAGTAGAAAACGTTGCACTTAATAATATGACACATATTTTATGCCTGTTCTGCTATAATGTTTGATATAAAATGGTAAACAATTGAAAATCTGCTCTTACTGATTGCTAAAGAACTAGAAAGCAACTGCATAGTCTCCCTTCTTTTTATGTTAAAGATCTTACCAAAAAATCTATTATCTGCCCTTTGACCTTTTGATCCCATGTGTAAGCCATCTATAACATTTGGTCCAGGCATGTTGACTAACCTTATTTATGCAGAAACTAATTTTCTTTTTTCAGTCACAGAGACCTTGACCTTAGGACCACAAAACTTATAGAATACTTCCTTATTCCACGAGCAAGCTAAAACTTGTTAACTGTAGATGATGAAGAAATCCATTTTTTCTGTAACAGTGACCTTGGTCTTTGACCTCAAAATGAACAAATTTTGTCCTTAACCCAAGTGCAAGATAACGACAAATTCTTGTCCAAGTACGTCATGTAGAACTGATGCAATTGTGCGTAAACCATTTTTTCAGTCAGTAGCTTTATCCATTGACCTCTTTTTGACACCAAACTAATAAGATTCTTTGTTACCAAAATGCAAGCTATCCACAAAATTAACTGCAGGTGTACATGATGAGGAACTAGTTATTACAAAGAAACAATTTTCCTTCCTTCAGTCACAGTCAACCTTTTGACCCTGAAAATTGATAGGGTTCTTCCGTAGCAAATGCAAGTCTTGTGCAAAGTTTGGTAACTATAGATGGTAGATAACTTTAGTTATTATCTGAACCATCCTTGTTCTTCTGTCACAATCCTGCTGACCTTGGAGCTTCAATAGGGGTCCTCCTCCACGCTATTTACAAAGATGGGAACTATAGAGGGAGGACAATTCGAGTTACTGCTTGAAAATTAAATTGGTAACAGACAGGTGCAGTGATATCATCATGAGTTCATAACATGTACACTCTAAATTAGGTGGATGATAAAAAGCTTAAAATACCAAATCCAATTTAATTTATATAAACTACACTCTATTAAAAAGTCAAAGACCTTCTCAGCTGGAACAACATTATCATACACATCCCAAGGCAAATGGTCACTTTCGTTAGTAATCTCTTACGAAATGTGTGAGGTTACATTTTGTTTGTTATACATCCCCACAACTGGCATACATTCAATTGTTGATGAAAGAAATGGGAGATAAGTTAGATGGGGAAGAAAATGCCCAAACAGAAAACTAGTTGTGCTTATGTTTTCATTTTAAAAAAAGAACCCCAAACAATCATCAATTCACATTTGGTTATCCAAATTAGGGCTGAGATGAACCTTTTGCTAGCGGAAAAAAGGGGGTAGACTGACACAGTGTAATTGCAAAATAATACACTGTATCAAATTCTGGTCCTTCCCCAATCACTTTTACACAGAATATTACAGCCTATCAAAAAACATATACAGTATCATCTTTATACAGTAACACTATTCATAAGTTCTGTAAAAGTGACGTGTCTTAAAATTGATGAAGAATTTTACTGAGGCATGTTCAACAAGGATCTATCCTCTTAATGCATCAAAACATCAAAGAGAATCTGTAATTGTAAAATTACAATATTAAACTTAAAAAATGAAAATAAAATTAAATAAAGTCAGCAGCAATAAAAAAAAATAAACTAACCAAAGTCAGTGTTACTGGTTTTCAAAATAATGATAAACACCAAAGTATTAATAAATAAAGTGAAATAAACCAAGTAGAAATATTAAACCAAACTCTAGACTATTTAATATTATTTGTTTTTTTTGTGAAACAAAAACATAAAGCAAATTAAATTTAATAGCAATGTAAAAACTATGATCAAATTAATGGGATAAATTAATTTGTTCCAAATGGGGAAAGTGGTATATTGAGGTGCTTTATAGCGAGCCAAATATATGGGTCACCATCAACTTTATACAGATTATTCTTCTGCTCCAATAAAATAGATACAAAACAAACAGTGTTTATCATTATTCTTTACAATCAACAACAAAACAGATGCAAAGCAAACAGTGTTTATCGTTATTCTTTACGATCAACAATAAAATAGATACAAAGCAAACAGTGTTTATCGTTATTCTTTATGATCAGCAATAAAATAGATGCAACGCAAACAGTGTTTATCATTATTCTTTATGATCAACAATAAAATAGATACATAACAAACCATGATTAGCAGTATTCATTGTGATAAAAAATAGACAAACTGTTTTTTTTCTTATTTATGATAAAAAATAAATGACATACATTGCAAACTGTGCTTACTGCATTTCTTTACAATCAACAATAAAAAAGATATGTACCATGTTTGTCATTATTCCATATGATCCTTGTTTATTGCTATTCATTACAATCAACAATAAAATAGAGAAGTATCAATGGATTTAATCTACTGAGGAGTATAAAAGATATAAATGTCTCGTAAGAATTTACAAAAACTTGTACCCTATGTTTTTAAAATAAAAAAAATACCATATCCAACCGTCAAATTGTAATGCCTACCCCATCCCCTGTAAAATAGTAACTATTATCTAACTGGCCAGAGAAGACATAAAACACATAGAAATAGTTTACAATGGCATATTGTACAATAGTAATTAAGCTACCACAGCTCCTACAATTATGGTTCCACCAGCAATAAATGAAAATATTTTTACTGTACATTAACTACTTATGTATCCATCCCTAGACTTGCTAAAATAAAACTGTGTACTATGGAGTGTCAGTCGTTTACTTCATACAAATGAAAATCATACTGCATACACAGTAAATTGCATTTATAACAAACTCAGAAATTACAAAATATTGGATATAAAGAAGCATGTTGCATGGTCAGTTGTAGTGAATCAATATGTGCATTTAAAACATTTAGTAAATAATATAACAATGACCCATTTGACCTTATCTATAAATATTCCAAAGACTGCACCATGTAGTACAAAACTGAACATTTAAAGAAAATAGTAAATGATTTTACTTACTTACAAATTAGATAAAAGTACAAAAACATGATTCCTGTGAAATCCAGACTTTTAGTCTATTGCATAGTGTAACAACTAAAGACATCCACAAGTCTATTACAGTGTAAAAACATTAAAGAAATCCACAAATCTAATGCATAGTGTAATAGTCACAGAAATCCACAAATCTACTGCATAGTGTAATAATTAAAGACATCCACAAATCTATTACAGTGTAAAAACAATTAAAGACATTCACAGATCTAATGCATAGTGTAACAATTAAAGACATCCACAAGTTTATTACAGTGTAAAAACAATTAAAGGCATCCACAAATCTAATGCATAGTGTAATAATGAAAGACATCCACAAATCTGCTGTGTAGTGTAATGATGAAAGACATCCACAAATCTGCTGCGTAGTGTAATGATGAAAGACATCCACAAATCTAATGCATAGTGTAATGATGAAAGACCTCCACAAACATAATGCATAGTGTAATGATGAAAGATATCCACAAATCTGCTGCATAGTATAAAGACATCCACAAATCTAATGCATAGTGTAATAATGAAAGATGTCCACAAACGTAATGCATAGTGTAATGATGAAAGATATCCACAAATCTGCTGTGTAGTGTAATGATGAAAGACAACCACAAATCTAATGCATACAGATAAAAGACATCCACAAATCAACTGGATAGTGTAATGAAGAAAGACATCCACAATTCAACCACATAGTATAAGAATGAAACACATGCATTTTTTATCGCATGACAAAAATATTAATTAATGTAAAGCCTATGGTGTAAATAACACAGTAAGTTTTGTCCATTACAACCAGCATCAAAAACCTCAAAGTATATCTCCAAGGCCTAACAACTGAAAGCGTGCCTACTAAATAAAACCATATTTTCTCACTTTATTGATCAACCACATCAAACTTGAAATTAATATGCATGTTAAATGAAAATGAACAAACTTATTGAATTATATTCAACTTTTGCATCTAAAGCAATTTGTAATATAAATTTGGCATCAAACTGGTACATACAAATGAAGAAAAGTCCACATAAAAAAATGTGGTCTATTTACACTGTTACAGTGTAAAATTCATGTCCTTCTAAAGTATATTACAATATAATCCCCAAATTAATTATATGCAAGTCAAAACCTATAATATATGACTACACCTAAAGACCACTGAGAAGTACTATTGCTGACAATAATCACAGAAACAATGAAAGTTTGCCAGAATTCAGGTCTGATGTCCACGATCTAGTTGAAAGTCCTACATCACAGATAAATTCAAACATCATATATTCAACATTTTCAACCATATTCAACTCGTATTTAAAACTATCCTGATGGCAATAATTGCCAGAACAAAATATTCTGACTTTATAGGATGCATACTACTAATAAGATCATCTTGGACAAAAGACCTATTAGTGTACCGACACATTACGTATTACAGTGTTACCTGAAACCAGTTGATAACTATAGTGAAGCCTGCTGCAAATGTTACACTTGTAGCTTACAATCTTTCTTTTTATTGATCCAAAATCTGTCACAAGCAAATGTTCACCCAAAAAATATGAACCAAGATTTAGTTTTGTTTTCTTCAAGTGATTAAATACTCCAATTCGTACAACAGATGAACAATAAAGGCTTGATCGATGACTGACTCAATGATGTTTAACAGCACATCAACACATGAGAGGTTACAGCGAATTTATTTATTTTTGGAGGAATCAAAGTTCATGGATTTGGGAAAAATGACATAAATGCATGGGTTGGGAAACTGGTGGCATTGCTCCCATCAATATCACCAGAGGAACATCAACTGATTGGCTTTTAAAAAATTACAGCTTATAGTTCCCATCATTATCACTGGGAGGAACATCAAATGATTGGCCTTTATTATAGTTCCCATCATTATCAGTGGAAGAACATCATTTAACTGGCTTTTAAAATCATGGCTTATAGCAACCGCAAAATTGATGAAAATTACTGTATGAAAATGTTATTTCAAGGTATGCCATCCTGATGCAAATTAAGTCAAGTCTTATGTACAGAGGGATAAACCTCTGAAGCCAACCCTACATGGCTGGAAGACTAGGTTGCTAACCACTAAGCTACCTTTGCTCCCAATGATAAAAGCTTGAATTAAACAGGATAAAGTATAACAGACATACTGCGCTGTAAGTTCTAATAAACAATTTGCCTTTTGGATGGAATGAAGTTTTCAGTACAAATTTTTAGGCATCTGAATTGCAAGTCAACATTATTATGAGCTAATAATTTTGTCCAAATTTCATTTTGGACCACATAAATTATAAAAACTTCCACAACACTTTTACCATCTTCAAAACACAAATATGAATTCTGGAAACATATCACAGAGGTATCAGAATGAAGGCACTTTAACCATTCCATCTTTTCAGTTACAATTCTTTACCGTACTCATGCAGTGATATTTAGTATAGTTGCATTCATAAATTAATTTCAAATATTGCATTGAGCTGTATGAAGAAAAGGCACTAAATCTTATGAATATAGCAAGAGCACAAAGCAATCCATAAAAAGGTGAGACAAGATGTATTTCTAAGACTCAGCCTTACCTTACACCAAACTGCAAGACAAAAGGGGCAAGAACTCTTAACAATATAAGACTGAAAATTTACTGGCTGCAATTAATTTCCAGGAATCCAAGATGAGACCATTTCTTATTTTTAAATGCAGTGTTGAAACCACCTCGGACATTCTGAAGCAAAAGCAACATATTAAAGATGGCTTTTGGTGGCCATAGTGGATGTAAGATTGGCACTATTTTTATTTAGGACCAACTAGACATGGCAAGAAGTCTTTTGGCTAAAACCGTATGTTGTTACATTCAGGAGGAGTAGCAAAACACGATTTTCAATAATGCCCATGTAGCAATCAAAATTTGATGTCAGATAAGCACCATTTTAAATTAGAACTATAGTATTCTTACACCATCCCATTTGTTTGCAACCCCCTACCAATTTTAAAAACAAGGCATCAAGGGTATAAAAAATGCACAAAACGGAGTCATTTCATTCAGTGATTTATAAGTTCTAACCTGATTGTTGCTAGGGAGTCCCAAAACTGTCAACCTATTGGCATTTTGAATCAAAAGGGGGTTTCTTTTGCAACACAGTCACCATATTTGCTTAGGCCAATCTATATTTTCAAGCAAGATGTGATGTTGTTCACTGTCGTTCAAAATTCAATAATTCTGTAAATTTTGGATTTACATCTCTTTTTAAATACATGTATACAAGAGTTCCTCCTATTTATTTATTCAATTTGTTTTAAAAATATTAAAACTTGACATTGCAAATATTGGATGCAGAAGACATAGTTTTTACTGAAATAGACTCCTGTAGAAACCACAAATGGACAGCAAGCAGTCTGTTTGCTTGTTTACATCAAAAGCTTCCATTTGCATTGAAATGCCAATAATTCAACAGTATTGGGGACTAAGTTTTGTGCACTTTTTATACCCTTGATCTTTTTTCATTTTTAAAATCAGTATGGAGAATACAAACAAAATAGGAGGGTATGCAAATACTTTAACTAGATATCATAAGAAGTCTTTGGTGAAAAATCCATGTTGATATGACCATCCATTCAGAGATGGCCACCATGGCAGTTAATTGGAGGTCAAATTGGTACTATTTTTATTTAGGACCAGCTTGACTTTATACAAGTTATTCTGGTGAAACTCCATGTTAATTGGAACTTCCATTTAGAAGACACAAACAGAACAAAATTTTAAAGTTGGCTGTTATACTGGACATCAGACTGGCACCATTTTCATTTAGAAAAATACAATGTTGATATGATTATTCATCCTTCAAGAGTAGCAATAATACAATTTTCAAGATAACCACCATGTTAGCTATTATAGCTGTCAGATTGGCACCATTTTCATTTAGGATAACAAATCTTTGGAGCAAACCCTCCACCAATATGAATTTTGGATCTGGAAGAGTAACAAGATTTTCATGATATATGTCATGGTGGCCACACTGGACGTCATATCAGCACCATTTTTATTTTAGGTCTCACTAAACATAATAAGAAGTTTTTCTATTGAAAACCTCATTTAGATATGACCATCCATTCAGAAGAAGTAGCAATAACAAGATTTTCATGATGGTTGCAATGGTGGCCATATTGGATATCTGAGCAGCACCATTTTCATTTATTACCAACTAGCTGTTTGATGGCAATCCAGCTAGTATCAAATGTGCTCATGGACAGACAGATGATTCCACATAATGGATGATGAATGACTGGAGGTTGAGAACAAAGTAATCTATTTACATGCACATTTTCAGGAAATGACCATAATATAACATTTTCCGATTTTCATGGCAATCCAATGAAACTGTAACACTAGGTGTATTCACAATACTGTCATACATTACAACCAGCTTCAAGTCAAAGAGCAATAACTGTAATAAAAATAGGAACAAGGTGATTTGTGATGAGTACCTCTTAAGAATATGACCATACTATGTATACCAATATTATTAACACTGATTTAACAAACACTACAAGACGAGTTGTGTTCCTAAGATTCAGTCACACACCACATCCAGCTGCAAGTCAGAATGTCCATTAACTCTACCAAAATCAACAGATGAAAATCATAATATCCACCAAGTATAGAAACAATCTGTTAAAACACTGAATCTAGTTAGAAGATTCTATCATGCGCTCAAATGCAAGTAAAATAAAGCAAAATTTTTAAAATAAAATTTGTGGGAGTAATTTGTTCTTATGCACATCTTCAAGGTAATAGCCATAATATGCAGCAAACTTTACTGCAATCCATCTATCAGAAAAATTATGAATACTGGGTGCTTGGAGGGTTGCAGTGATGCTATTTTATACAAGTCCTAATAGCAGAACATTATTTCAAGAAATATTTCTGTGCATGATTCATAGTACTATCCTAAATAATCTCCTGCAAATAAAACATTAACTTTATTTTCTTATCTTGACTATGTCACGTGAGAACTTTTGACATTTAAAACATTACTAGAGGAATTATTAAGGTGATTTTCTTTTAAAAGCATCTACTGTTGTTTCAAATATTACCATTTGTGGAACAATATCTAAGGGAGATAACTACCAAAAGGTTTAAATATTTACCTAAAATTACATTCCCTCCTTTGACATATCACCCTGACCTGAAAGGACAGTATACAGTAACTTTTGTTACTAATTTTAGTTAGACCATCATGATTTGTTACTATTATTAGTAGTTTAAACTATATTTAGTAAAAAAGAATGGACATTATGAAATTTCCTAAAGCCAAAAATTGCAGGATCAGCTGTGATTATACAGAAGGATAGATGAGCAGACCCCTGCTGCTATTTATAATGATCCAAGAGTTCATATGAAATTCCAGGCATTGTAGGTCATTTGTACAGGAACTTGCATGTACTTATAACCCTTGTTCTTCCTCCTCCAGATCAATAGGAAATTGTCTGTCATTAAAATCCTTGTTCTTCCCCTTCAAGATCCACAAGAACTTGTCTGCACTTAAAACCCTTGTTCTTCCTATTCAAAATCCATATAAACTTGTCTATACTTATAATCCTTGTTCTTCCTATTCAAAATCCATATAAACTTGTCTATACTTATAATCCTTGTTCTTCCTCTTGAAGATCCATAGGAACTTGTCTGTAATTAAAACCCTTGTTCATTCTCTTCCACATACATCTCGAGATCACAATGATTCCTGTGATGAGTATCAATAAACTTATCAAAACAGCAACAGCAATTAGGATATCTGCAAAAAGAAAAATGAGACAAAATGCTGTTTATAAATGCATAGTATGAACATACAAAACACCACAAAACAAAAAGCTGTAATTTCTGATATTACTCTTTATACCTGATGAATCTTGATGAGTAAAATCTAGCATATTATTAATTATTATTATTATTATTAATTATTATTACTATTATTCCAGTCCAACATAAACTCACAACCACCTCTATAAAGCAACATCCTCTCTTATACTTATTTTCAATTCGTCCAAAGCAACAATTGTTTTTGTTTCTTCAAAAACCACCTATACACTCAATGACCATGATCTTCTAGCCAAAATTTAACCAACCTTGCATTTGTACCATAATCTAAGGTTTTCTCAATGCTACACAACATGGGTTGTCTGCCTTACAAAGTCAGAGGTAATTCGACTGATCATGATCGTGATAAACAGGCACTCAATCTCTAGTTTCATTTACTGGATGGATATTAGTCTAAGGTCTTCTTAATACCACAACAGCATGAGCTGTCTCCCTTGTTGCCTTTGATTCTGACATAATGTGTGTGCATGTGTGTGTGTGTGTGTTTTGGGATTTTTAATGTAACTTTAACAATTTCCCTATCATATCGTTATGATGTCTGCAGTGTGGCAGTCTATAGTCATGTCTAGCACTTGGGCATCATCCCGCAGGTATGTAGCATCATGTTCAACCTAGTCACATTATCCAAACACCAGGCCCACCAGTCCTAAAACTAACCTCTTAATGCTGAGTGCCAATCAAGGCAGTTGATAGTACCAGTTTTATAAGTCTTTGGTATGACTTGGTTGAGGTTCAAACGCACAACCTCTCGTATCCAAGGCATATGCTCTAACCACTTATGCCATTGTAGTGGTCCTGACCTAACACTTTTCACAAAATTATTATCACACTGATATCAAATCCTGGCATCTGTTACCTATCACATTGATAAATCCTGGCATCTGTTACCTATCCAAAATCTCACATTGATAACAAATCCTGGCATCTGTTACCTATCACACTGATAACAAATCCTGGCATCTGTTACCTATCCAAAATCTTAATAAAAACTTAGAATAATTTGTTATATAAAAGCTTTAAGGATCTAATATTATAGTAAAATCATCAATATGATAATTATGCTAATGACCAGAGAAACTCATACACAATCTAAATAATATTAAGTAAAATAAGTTCCTATGCAAGAATTAAAAAATTTTAAGTTTATATTACTTGAATATGTATAATGGCTTTTAATTTGTTAGCTTTATGCAAAAAATTGTAAAGCATCCATGGTAAGTTTAAAAAGTTGTAATCAAGTGAGCTGTTAACTCATTAATCCCTGGCGCCACATTTGTGTGTCAGGAGGTATTACCCTACTTCTGAGCTTTGTAGCATCAAGGTCATTTAAGACACACCAAAACTGGTGGTATTACAGAAAAGTAGACAGATGTAGCTCTACAAGGATACCAAATAATCATGGGCTTTCTATTTGCATTACAAAATACAGAGGAAAACATGTATCTTTTGAGACCTGATTTTTGTACACTCACATTTCACCTGTAGTCAGAATCATATTTCGTGTCTGGATTTTAGACTCTTCAGTCTCAGTTCTTAGGCAGACCATGCGCGAGCAAACTAGTCACTGGAAAACAATGTTTCTAACACAACTAGGCATCGGGCCAAATGGAAATCACTTGGATGCAGATTTATTTGGATGTATTTAGAAGAAGCCCCCAAACTGTTTCCTACTCGTATTTCAGGCAAAAATGACAAAAATCTCCTGGGGTTAATGAGTTAAAAATAGCATATGTTAAACAAAATCACTCTCTGTTCAAACACAAACACAGGCACACAAACAGATGCACACAACATTTGTATATGAAATATCAGTGTGTAGCAATAAGAAAATTAAACTAAGGATGCTATCACAAAATTTCATTTTTTGCATTCCCATTCCACCTAACCCGCAACCCAATCCTTGTGGTTGCATTAACACATTAACCCCTGGAGGTTTTTGTCGTTTTCGCTTGAAATGCGAGTAGGAAACCCATTATGGGGGCTATTTCTGAATACATCCTAATACATCGACCTCCAAGACATTTTAGGTTAACCTAATGCCTAGTTGTGTTAGAGAAACATTATTTTTCATTGGCTATTTTATCTGAGCATGAGCAAAAGGGTAAAAGTAGGAGTTCTTTTTTTTTTTTTTTTTTGCTTAACAGACCCATCATTTTCATGTCGAGACCACTCTTTATTCTAAATGCCCATCTTATCCTACTTTTTGCAAAGGTTCACCTGTCTGTGTGCAGTTCAGACCAGTCTGTCTTAGATCTGAGGCCAAAAAGTCTAAAATCCGGACACAAAATCGGATTCCGACCTCAGGCGAATTTCGGCTGGAAAAAACTTGGGTCCAAAAAGTTACGTTTTTCCCTCTGTATTTTGTAGTGCAACTAGAACATCCATATTATTTGGTATCATCATAAAGCTACATCTGTCTACCTTTCTATAATACCACCCACTTTACTGTGTTGTACATGACCTTGACACTACAGAGCTCAGAAGTAGGCTACCACCTCCTGCCACATAAACGCGGCGCCAGGGGTTAATGAGTTAATGATTTGAGACTATGATTGTCATTTACACCTCTTTATGAACAGCATTCAATTTAGCATCATCTCCAGTGTCCATTATCTAAGACCTTCAATGTTCTTTATTCATCTTCATGATCATCATCCCTCAAATTGCATTGACAGAGTTAAGGTTACATGGAAAACAGTGACAAATGATGTTGCAGCATTATATGAGACAGTGGCTTAATGTTGCAAATGGTGTCACAGTGTCATACAAGGCAGAGGCTTAATGTCACAAATGGCATACATTTTATACAAGGCAAAGGTTTAATGTCACAAATGATGTCACAGTCTTATATAAGGCAGAGGCTTAATGTTACAAATGGTGTCACAGTCTTATATAAGGCAGAAGCTTAATGTTACAATGAAGTCACAGTCTTATATAAGGCAGAGGCTTAATGTTACAAATGGTGTCACAGTGTTATAAAAGGCAGAGGCTTAATGTTACAAATAATATTATGGAATCATATATGACAGACACCTACTGTCACAGCATTATATACAACTGTCATGTAATGTCACAAATGTTATCACAGTGTCACATAAGGCAGAAGCTTAAAGTCACAAATGATGTCACAGTGTCATATAATCCACAGGCTTAATGTATAAAATGATGTTAAAGCATCACGTACATTACAAGCTTAACATCAGTGGCATCTGAATGGAGTTCAACATAAAAAACCAGTACACATATTTCAGTTCACTGAATACAGTCAGAATTTTGTCATGTACTGAACATAATCTTATATTTTTGCTAAAATAAGATAAAAATGTCATAAAACTTGTTCAATAATTCTGATCCTTTGCTTGCCATGGCTTACAAAGGGCACACATTACCATTTATACTCATTTATAAATCGGATCCAGCTGCAAAATGTAGATTCAGATCTGCCATCACATGATGTACCAACAGCTCTGGCTCTATGCTGTTCAACTGGAGCAATCACAGACCCTGATCTGCTGGTTAATTATGCAATGATAGATCTGTGTCTATGTTGTTTACAGTTGGACTTGACTTATAAGCAAGTATTCAACTTCCTTTAAAGGAATGAAATTATTCAAAATATTTCACTGTCTGTATTCTTAATGATCATCAGCTTATGACTGATCTAGGACACTGCAAAAGACTACTGGAATCTGAGAGTTTATGACCAATCCAGGACAAAGCAAAAGACTACTGGAATCAGAGAGTTTCCTTAATGAAAATGTGACTGAAATTTCAGTGAAATCTCAATGAAATTTCACTTACATTCACTTCCTTATTTCACTAAAATAATGTTATCTCACCAAATTTCAGTGGAATTTTAATGAGATTTTACCAAACTTCTGAAAATTTCAGTGAGATTTTATGATTAAGATTCCACTGAAATTTCATTGAAAAAATATCAGTAAGCAACAATACTTTAATGATATAAAAAAAACTAACCTTTATTTCATTTTAATATAATTTATATTTTGCTTCTTGAGGATTTTGATCGATTTTCAGCAACTTATATTTCCTGTTTCTGATAGCTATCATTTTATTATTCATGTTTGGAACAATAACATCTTTCCATATTTTTTATTATGCTTCCATATTTATAACTTGAACTGGGTTTATCTGCCCTCAGATGACAGGTTTGTTTGCTGTTTTAAAACACAGTTCTACTTTTCTCTTCTGACATGAATCCAATTTTCCTCAATGGTGGCACTCTACAGTTTTGTATTTTGCATAGGGTTAGAATTTTAAAGAAAAAAAATTCCCCTGGGTTTCCTCACTGGTTATACTGGCTGTTTAAAAAAGACCTTGTATATCTTAGGTATTGTTCAAAGAACCTTTAATTCCCTTTATTTTGGTGTATGATTGATGGGTGTAATATGGGTTATAGAGTATACAGCTTGGCCTTACTCCAGATGTGTACCTTTCAAAAAAGTGCTAGCTCCACTTGGTCATTTTCACTTCCTGAACTTCAGAGGTAAATTGTAAAAAAAAGAGCTGATAACTTTTTTTTACATTTTATATATTTGGTAATTTATTCATTGCACTTTCAGAGGCTGGTATTGTCTAGTCTGGCAAAATTCATTTTCCCTATTTTAATAGCTGCTAAGGATAGTGTACTTTAGACAAATTCAGGCTGATTTTTGGAGCACAAGGGAACAGTCATTTTAGTTAGCAGTGTGCTAAGATCATTTAAAATTTCCAAAAGTACAATATCCAAAGAAATGTCAGTCACATTACATCAAAGTAGCATAAAGGTATGCCAACATTCTCTCCACTGTGCATGTTTTAAATGCAAACAACTTCACCTTACATATGTCACTCTCTCAAAAGTACATAATAACTGCTGAGCGCCCCCAATATGGTCTGTTATTTTGTATCTTCAATCAGTTTTCAAATAATGGTTTGTTCTGTCCCATTCCACTGGGATCCTTAAAGCAGTGTTCATTACTGTATATTATTTAACAGATATTGATGTAAAGAGCTTTCTGACTGGTCAAAAGTTTGTACTTGCCCAATGAATCTTCATGTAACAGAAACAAATGTGAATAAGCATGCTTGCCAGGTATGGCATTTCAAATTTTTTTGCAGGACATCGACACAAAAAGTTTGAATAACAGTTTGAAAAATGTGTGGAAATGAGAATGGCTCGAATGCAAAGTTGATGGGAATGTAATTGGTAAATTTGTAAGTACACAGAATGCCAGGACTAGCATTTTGTAATCTTCACCATAAAGATTTTGAGCTATTACCAATTCTACAGTAGCATGTAACATGTTAAATGAGAATGAACTTGATCAGATTTTGATTTTTGATCAATTCCAGTATTTAAAGAGGGCAACATGCAGATTACTGGTGGGTAAGTGATGATATAGTTGTCAGATACCCATGTCTATCAAAGATGGTCATATCTTTGCAGAGTTGTTTTCATGGCCCACAAGTTAAGATCTCACCAAAATTTCAGTGAAAGTTGTGGTAACATACCAAAATCATACCAATATTTCATTCGTATTTTTCTGAGATTTTGCCCAAAATTTCAGAGAAATCTCACTAATCTTTGGAACAAAACTTTCAGTGAAATTTCACTGAAATACTCATGAAACTTCAGTCACATTTTCACTATAATTATGATTAATATAGGACACTGCAAAAGTCTACTGGAATCAGAAAGTTTGTGACTAATCTAGGACACTGCAAGACTATTGGAATCTGAGAGTTTATGACTAATCTGGGACACTGCAAAGACTATTAGAATTAGAAAACTTTGTGGTAAGGAGCAAAAGCTCATCTTTTATACTTAATGAATCTTAAGCTTGAGATATGTCTAAGCCTACACAAGGACAAACATTTTGAATACAACCAATGGCAACTGACAGCAAAGAAACAATGCCTGATGCAGTGCTAATATCACAACAGAGAAAAGTGACAGGCAGACATTCCTATGGTCTATACATGTTATGAGGTCATTACTGCAATTGGACTATATTATCTGAACATCTGAAGCATGGATTTTAATAGCTTGGTTACATCTAGATTCTAAGACAGAGTCTTGAAATGATCATTTGCAGGGTTTTTATGTTAGCTATATCACACAAATCTGAATTTAACTTCCAAAGATATAATTTCTAGTTATTTCAATCTGTAAATAATTACAGAAATTATAATGAAGACATTACCATCCAACACGTTTTTGTAAAACAAATTTATCCTCAAGAAATGTGTTCATACAATATGGATGCCCCACCACAGTCTTCAAACCGACTGAAATGTAAACGAGGGACAAAGGGAGACAGACAGTTATGGCTAATCTAGGACACTGCAAAGGAATTATATAAGGTTTTCTTATATATTTATACCAGTGTCATGATGGGTGCATAAAATAAAAACCTTTTGAGTCCCACATCTAAGAAAAATTGCATCTATGTACCAATTAATTGATTACAGCAAGCATAAAGTACATGCCTTGCTGTCATTAATGTCTACTCTGTGCACCCATGCAGCTCAAAATTTTGCTCATTCAATATTTTTTCAACTCAAATAAAACCATTTCATCTATTCCCAACTTGTAAGATTGAGCACACATTTCAAATAAGAAGCTTCAATTTATGTTCTACTGAAGATACAAGAAATAAACTTACTGGATATAGATGTACCAGTAGATGCAGATGTACCAGTCCCTGAGACACCAATACCACATGTTTCCTGCAGCATGCTGGGCTCTACATCCATGTCCTCAACCAGCTGCATAAATTTATCAACAGGGCACTTAATATCACAGTCTGAAAAAGGAATAATAGTATTGAACACTGTTGCATAAAAGAGTGTGATCTGCTTGTTATTACATGCTGAAAAGAAATTGACACTTTGACCTTTCATTGACCTAATTATTAGAGTCTGGTCCACTTTAGAAATAGCTATGATGGTGTGCAGGCATGGTGCTTGATGAATGCAACTGGGAGGATTCCTTCAAATCACACACATGTGCTAAAATATCTACTTTACAAGCAATGATGTATTGTATATACTCACTCTGAGTCCAATTGCAAACACAGACCCAGATCAGCCATAGCATAATACGCCAGCAGATCAGGGTGAATGTTCCTTGTTCTACTGATTACTACTGCCAAACTGCATAATCCTAGATCTGCTGGCACATTATGCGATAGAAAATCATGATCTCTGCAGTATGACTTGACACATAAGTGAGTATATACAATAGGTATTTTGCTGAAAACTTTAATGGACACATAATTTTTGTAAGCCTACCTATTCGTGTATGTCATGAGGAATCTGAACTATATACACATCATGCAGCTGAAATTACATCAGATCTATTCAATGGTAATGATATCTACCAGGTCAATAATGTGTTTCTCTCAATCTAAGAAGAGACATTTTAGTTTATAGCAATAGATACAGTTTTTACAAGAAATTGTACATTCATCCTGAAATAAAAAGACACAATTGTTAAGAAATGCAAGTACAGACCATCTAGATTTTGTTTTCCTGAAGATGTTTTTTAAACTGATAACAGTAACACTAAAAAATGGTATTCTACAACCTGAACTTTCTGAGTTTATTTTTATGGCCATGTTCATGTGAGATAATTCACATGCTTGTTTGATGCAGTCTACACATTACACAATTCCTAACATAAGGCAGACACCTCAATATAACATAATCCCTAACATAAGGCAGACACTTCAATATAACACAATCTCTAATATAGGCAGACACCTCAATACAACACAGTCCCTAACATAAGGCAGACCCCCGAGTATAACACGATAATTAATAGTGTATGTCAGACACCTCAGTATAACACAATCCCTAAGATAAGGCTCACACCTAAGTATAACACAATCCCTAATATAAGGCTGTTATGATCATGTATCAAATTATATCATGTAATATACGGTGTATAATGTACCCCAGTATAAGGTAACTCATTATAGCATAGTCCCTTTAAAAAGCAGGTATGGTCATGGATCCCATTACATGATCTAATAATAATAATAATAATAATATGCATAATGTACCCCCCCAGTATAAGGTACCTCATTAAAACACAGTATCTTTGTAAGGCAGGTATGGTAATGGATCCCATTATATTCTGGAATAGCAACGTAATGATGGTAAGCCATGGGACAGGAAAATATAATTATTTTTCATATCCATGGACTTACGAAAAGGTAAAAAATAATTATATCAATTTTAGTGTCCCAACACTTGTAGACACAAAAAGTTCATGACAAAATTAGCAAAATCGCCATACATCACACTGCAGCGACCAGCTAAAGTTCAATTACTGTGCCAATAAACTGTTTTAAACTACTATGTTTTTATGTTATTATTTTGCATGTGCATATTTTTGATTTCTCCAACATGAAATAAAGTTAAATTAAGACTTCATAATTTACAGGCTACTTAGAGCTTACCTGACCTGTAGTGTGGAGTATTAATAAAGTGCATAATGTGTTTAGTGTCACTTGCATACTTTTTCATGCCTAAAATAGATACAGATTTTGTTTAATATATCATTTTTCATATATCTCCTGCAGTACATTTTAGCTATTTGTCCATTTCTGTTTTATTTATTTTGTTTCATGCAGGCAAGCTTTGCCATTATTCAGGGAGATAAGTGATCCACAAAGTGATGTAATTTATGTGAAAAGACACATGCATACCTGTCAACTCTCCCCGCAGGAGAAAAAAAAATTCCTGATGTTTGGGTCATTACATGCCTACCTCACGATTTTTTGCAAAGAACTCCTGATTATTACAATTTTCTTCAGTAAATAGAATGTTAAGTTTAAACATTATTCAAGTCAATTTATGAATGTTTATAACCTTACAGCGATATTAAAACCAGAAAAAAAACTGCAACACACAATAAACCACAACAATAACATTGTCAGCAATTAGTTTCAATCCCAAGAATGATCACTGTGATGCTGTAACATCTCCATTCCCACCAAAGAAACTCCCTATTTTTCCATTCAATCTCCCTACTTGGCTTTTGAAAAGTTGACAAGTATGCACATGTTTAATGAATATTTATAAACATATCAGGCACTTAACCACAATATAGTCACATAACTTTCACATATTCAGAATGAACATAATATAAATTAAAATTCTATACAGAGACTGACTAAATCATCTCCAATCCAATTATTTTTGTTTTTAGTTTCACTTTTGATTTTGGCATTCTGATTCTTTTAGTGGCCCCTTTTGAGTCCAAGTCGTGGATTTGCCTCTTGTTTTCGGACAGAAATCCAGGCCAGTTAATTGTTAAAAGCTTGAATCTGACTTGGGTAAAGATGCAATTTTGTCAGAAGGCAATTCCAGTACCCCTCTGTTCTACAACAGTAATCCTTTTATGGGTATTTGCTACATGATATTACCATATCTGAGTACACATGTACTTATTTAAGGTTACTTACATCAAAGCAAACTACCACTATGTTATTATGGCAATTATTTTCAAAGCATCATTTCTATGACTTTTGTAGTGTATTTCTGAGATATGATTGAAGTTTTTGTGCAATGGTGCCAATGATTAAAAACCAAAGATGTACTTCATTCAGTGCAAGTTACAATTTTCAATGTACATGCAGTGACACAATAATCCAAACAAGGTCACCATAAATCCAAGCAATTAATCAACAATAATTTTGTTGTTTTAATACTGGTACCCAATCTAATGAGTTAAATTTTCAAGGCATACAATATAATTACTGGTGACTTTTTACAATTTTAATGCAATAATGCATAAAATAACAATAGTAAACTAAGCAAAGGAGAAGTTATTATGGTTGCAACTAGGGGTGAAACAATACACATATCAATACACAGCCTATGACACAATATATATTATTGATACACAAATGAACCTGATAGATGTTTCTTCATTAGATCCATCAGTGATAGGGTTGTGTTATTTTATTTGTGTTGACTTAGTGGTTGTATTTCCAGCACGCATATTACAAACAGGTAGAGACTCATCATCTGTTCATATGCCATTTTCATCATTTACACAAAAAAATCCCCCATTACTTCCAAACAGACTACAATGAAGTTGTCAATGACTTTAATGCAACCTTTCAGGATGCTCCATTTGTTCAGATGCAGGACTCATTTTGGTCATGAAGCCCTTTGTTTTGCACTGCACAAATGCTTTATAAACATCTTATTTCATGTCATCACTTCAATTTGGAAGGCATTACAGTGCTAACTTCAAAACAGAAGAATAGTGCAATTTCCTCATGCGAGAAAAATCTTATCTATGGAACAATTAGTTCAAGTGTGGGAGTTGAGAAGACTAACAACCAAATCCATCATATTGTACTTACACATGTGCGAAACAACTGCCATAGCCACATGCACTTATTTCTGCCAGTGAAAAAGTAAATTATTGACAACACCTAACATCCTTTGACAAATTAAGACAAGGTGACTATAACTTGTGTGAATTAGAATCTGCTCCCTTGCTGATTCGGTACTCGTGAAGTTTATTCCATTCTCATGTCCAGTCACTGATTATATATATCAATGTAAAACAAGACAGTCTGAACTTATTCTCATGTACAATTCACGTACTTTACATGTACCATTCACATACTTTACATGTACAATTCACGTACTTTACATGTACAATTTACATACTTTATAAATCATTTAATAGCTACATTTGAGCAACGCTTACATGCTGCTTTGTATCTATTTGGACTGAGTATTGATGCAATGCTTCCAGCGTGTCACATGGTGAATAAGCCACAGTTAGTTCTGAATGGTGGTTGTTGTTTTACCCTGGACAATCAAAACTGAATGTAACATATTTCACTGTGTGACACACCAGAAGTGTATCCTTTAAATTCAAACCAAGAAGACAAGGTAGGAAGCACAGAGAAACTTTGCATAAAAGTGGTTTTTAAATGGAAAGTAAAATATCTAAATCATACACAAGGAACAAGTCTGGAATGTCTCCTTTACTTGTATATATGTTAACAGTGGCTGAAAATAATAAACATGGAACTGGCAATATGGGGGCAGATTTCAAGCCAAGAGAGGTAGTCACCTTGTGTTGATTTCTAGAAAGCAAGTGGGTATTGTCAACAGAAATGAGTGCATATGCCTGCAACAGCTATCTGAGATGAATTCTCAGAATAAAAGGAAAACTACTACTCAAGACTGATGAGACTAAATCAACCCGTATAGGGTAACTAAATATACTTATTTTTCAAAGAAATTATATTAACTTATAACATTTCCATCTAATAATTTATAATGATAGTCCCTTAACAACCGGGAAGCCTTCTTTTTTTAAAAAAAAAATACTGCTTCAATCAATAAAATAAGTCAAGTAATCAGTAGAAAAAAATGTCTACGGTGTCCAAAGACTTATAGTACATGAAAAATTGCTAAATTTTCATGTACTAACTTTGAAAGGTCAAAACCAAAATTGTTTCTGAAAATAATTAAGGTATCCCAAGACTTATAGTGTCTTAGACTTACTATCACCATAGTAACACTATGTAAAAATGTACTTCTGTACAAGATGAACACACCTATAACACAGTAAACCTGTATGGTTTCCACAGTAACATTATACTTATAAATCACTGCATAAGGGTACTGAACAGAAGAAAAAGGGGCCCATATTTACAGAATTTACTCCTACTTGAATGTGCACTCTCAGGTTTAATATTCAATAATAAACAGTAACTTATTTATGTTAAAAACAACAAAATTGCATTTTATGAAATTTATGAAAACTTTTTAAGTATGGAGAGATATCATATTTTTTTGTTAAACAATAAAACTCCAGTATTTAAGTTCAAGTATTCACTCAAAGTTTCTGAACGATGCACAATGTCCTCAGCTGTAAACTCACCTAGCAGTTGAAGAGAAAGAGGAGGTTTTGAGGAATCATTCCTGTAGAACATCTGCACATAGTGGCCTGCCTGCATGCTGCTGTCCCTGTGTAGCTCCATCATGAACAAGGCACTGTATGGAGGGTTGATGTCATTGAATATTTTCAAGGTCTGCAGGAGGGCATTAATTGTAGAATCATGCTATGAATAAACAATAATTAGAACAGTCAAATGTTCATTATCCAGGCTTGGTGTTTCACAAGCAGTGTTTGTGATCAATATTAAGCATAAATAGAAAAGAAAGAAATGGCTGAGTACATTTTTACCGAAAGTCAATCAAATGTTGATCAGTGCTTGTTGAAGGGATTAATGCTATTTTTCTCCCTTGATAGGTTATACACATGGTGGCCAATATAACTATTTGAAGAAGAAAATGGGAAACCCCCATGAAAGCTCAGTGACAGTATCTTCCTATGGGTTGCATAGGAAGATACTGTCACTGAGCTTTCTCACATACCCACACTGACAAAGCGAAAGACTCAAACTGACAAAACAGAGGTTCTTATCATTTCTACAGCTTGTTGTACAAAAAATGACGCTTAGTAGAAACATGTCTGACATTACCAAAAGTGATAACTTATTTGTGGCTTCAAAACTGCACCTGTGATGTTCTATTAAAATATGCTTGTCCTGAGAGTATTATTTTAAGTTTATGCCAAGTGGACAATTACAAAATCTATGTAATCAAGAAATGTAATGAGGATTCCAAAAACTTTAAAAAATCCCATATTGCATTTGGAAATGAGGCAGAGAGTCTTTATGAAAAGTCTCACAAAACTTGTCAGATTTTTTTCAACCCCTCAGGAAGAATCCCAGACTCCATGAAATATGCTGAAATATGCTTGGGACTCTGTGTTCTCCAAAATGCAAACTGCACAGACCCAGATCGGCCATCATATAATACACCAGCATTGGAGTAATTGCTTTTTGCTATTGGAGTAATCAAAAGAACAAATGAGGCAGACCCTGATCGACTGGCACATTATGTGACAACAGATCAGGTTTTATGTTATTTGTAAATGGAAACAACTTGTAAGGCAATATTTAGGATTTGGATTTTTAACGTAGCTTTAACAATTTTTCAGTCATATCGCTACGATGTCTGCAGTGTAGCAGTTTATAGTAATGTCTAGCACTGGGGCATCATGCCGCAGACATGTAGCATGATATCCCACCCAGTCACGTTATCCTGACACCAGGCTGATCAGTCCTAATACTAACCTCTTAATGCTGAGCACCAAGTGAGGCAGCTGTTTGTACCATTTCTGTAAGTCTTTGGTATGACTTGGCTGGGAACTGAACCCACGATCTCCCACATCCGAGGTGGATGCTCTAACCACTATGCCACCGGAGCGGTCCAATATATATATATATATATATATATATATATATATATATATATATATATATATATATATATATATAAGTAGAAAACACAAATACATTTTCCCATTTAGATTTTAAATACTTACTGCTGAAAATATGTACATCTTATCAGCAAACATCTTCCCCTCGTGCATTGCTTTTCCCTTTATCTTGTCTATTGTACTAATACCACGTAACTTATCTTTAATATTCTGTGCCAATTGATAAGCCAAGTATCCTGAAATGACGAGGAGAAAATTTAAATTTCTATGAAAATGGTGATCAGTAAAAGGTCCAAGTGTCACATTGGTGTAATTCAAGGTAAAAATGTAATAAGGAAATGGCTCTGTGAATATGATCTACAGGAAAATTTGATTAAAATTAACCAAGCAATAAAGATTTCAAAGTAATAAATCTATCCAAATGGTTATAAAGGAGATCTTGCCATTCATTTCAAATGGTTTTTTAATTTTTAAATGACACAAAAAGTACATAAGAAATGGGTATGCAACATTTTCAGTAAGAGACGTGCAAATCAAGAACCTTGCAAATCAATATTTTTTGTTTCATTTAAATGGATCAAACTGAAGAAGTCACCTCCTCTTAATCTCGCAATTGGTTGAGGATATTTTATAATTGCAGAAACATTCATCAGGTGCAAAAGTCTCCTCCAGTTGTCTCCCTTCTGTGACCAGGCAGGAAGACTCATGTTATGCTCATTCTGGAAAATAACGGAGTAAAATTTCAAAATGGTAAAGCAGTATGATGATAATGACAATGATGATGCATACATGCCAACCCCGTGAGAGGTACAAGTGTAATTATTGCTATTATAAACGGCAAATAAATGTAATCTGGGATTAAAAAGTGTAATCCAGGTATTACATGACAGAATTACAATATGTATGAAAAAGAAACATTTATTGCTACTAATCTGGTTCTGCAGTTGGTCAAAATTCTTGTCACAAAGGGAAAGCTCCATATGGATTAGAACCAGAATTCAAACACAAAATACACTGAAAACTGATTTATGTTCAGCACTTACTTTAACTAGTCTACGTAAGCAACTTTCAGTGAATGATCTTGAACTGGAATTCTGCAATGATCAAGCTCATGTGTTCCAAGTGCTATATATTACTCTCATATACTTCTTTTCAAGTTTGTTAAGCAATGTTGATTTGTCCTTTATTCTGATTTGACATGTTTTGATGTTTGAAAAGATCCATTTGCTCTAACATTTTCCATCATAACATCCACAACTCACACCGTAAAGTGTCTGATGCAATTTTCTTTTAAAGAAATAGACTGGTCTGCTAACTAGCTAACTTATCAATATAATGAACCTGTGAGGCAAAGTTCATATTTGAAGAAACACAATTTATTGGAAATGGGTCATATACAGTTGTTATAAACAGCAAATAAAGAAAGTACTCTTATGCCATTGTTAAGCAGGGGTCAGCTTGTTAAGAATATTAAGAATATTCTCAAATTTAAGTGAGTGAAATTAAAAAGATGAAAACAAAAACAACTTTTTATAACTACAGTCAAACCCACTTATCTCGACCTCGGTTATCTCAAGAACCCGTGTATGTCGAGCGTTTTGGTCCGGTCCCAAAAAAATCCTTCTTTGTTATGCTATTTTTTCCCCGCTTATCTCGACCACTGTTAAGTCGATAACCCCATTATGTCGGGCATACGTTTCGGTCCGAAGTAACATGTGGACCTGCTTAATTCGATGAAATTAAACTTTTAAGGTCTATCTCAGAGAAATTTTACAAGAAATTATCCAGTGTTTCCGCTATTACTGGTACCTTGTACTGGCAATGATAGAAAAACTCACTGCAAGACCAAATTTTACTGGTACAAATGCTAATAAACCAATTTCATCAATGCATGGTTTATCACTTGCATAGTGTGGAGAAGATTATCCTGCAAACAATACTTTAGAGTAAGGAAACTGAATGAATGCATTTCTGACCTTTACATAAGCTGCGTTCAAAATGGACATTATCACATGTCAACACCATGACAATATAGTTCGCCCCACACAGCATTGTGAATTTGATCTTATCTGTAACTCGGAAAATTATCAGGTTAAATACCTAATTTGTTTTACGCAATATATTTAAAACAAATTCGGTAATAGTTAAAGTGTTTCCATGCTTGGTGGGAGTGTAAGCCTTCAACTTTAGCATGGCTAGATCACGTGACTCACAATAATCTATAGATAGAAACCTGCAAAGTTCCAAACTAAGCTGACCCCCCCCCCTTTGGTTATTAATTTGGTTGAACAAGAGTAAATTAAAGCACCAATGGTATTGTAAAAAAAAACATCCATAGTGACCAGTATTTCTTTTTATGAAATTGTCGATCACAGTACCATGATTACATATTCTTCAACACCAACGGAATGAAGCAGAAAGTGACTGATAGGATTAAAATTTGAAACAGAAAGAAGAGTGCTTTTATTTGTGTTGTTTTTATCTTGAATATCAAAGTCTTGCAATCCATCAAATGGATTAGCTGACTCTCCTTCTGGTGCTGTGTTCTTGCCAATGGTCACCGATCAAAGATGGGAAGGATATGGGACTACAACTGTATGAATGGAATAAGTTGGCTTCTAAATGTATGAATGGAATAAGTTGGCTTCATACAGAATTTGATGTTGAGACAGTTAACTTTAAAGACTTGAAACACATTTTACAGTTTGTTGGTACATGAATACTGACAGCCCCATCTTTTTCTGGTACAGAAGCAAATTTTATCGGTTAAAACGGGCATATAATGGTGTAAAGGAACCTCTGACAATCAAAGAAAAAACCGATTGATTTTCACGCACAATATTGGTCAGTTACATTTTGCTGCTAGTCACAAGTCAACTCTAACAAAAGAAAATACTTTTAAAAAATGTATAGTCCTCCATGTACATGTGCTTCAACTGACCTAGATTTTGGAAAGTGTGAGAAAATCATCATCTTGCTGAGGCTACCAAAGGAATGAGGCTATTCACAGGGAAATAAAAACAACTTTACACCACTGACATTGTTGCAGTAACTTATTGTTGTAAAAATGTATGAAATGTTACTTAATCTCATTTAAAAGACATCTAATCTTCTTTTTTCTTCAACCAGGCATGACTGAATTATTATTTTTATTGAGCATTAGAAATGCCATTTGTTTTTAAAAATGAAACTCCTCATTTTTGGTACTTCAGATGCATAATCATTGTTCTGCAGTAGATTTATCAACTTAACCCTATTATCTCGGGACTCGGTTATGTTGACAATTTTTTTACATCCCCCGACGTAATCAAGATAACCAGGTTTGACTTTATTTCTAAAATTTTGTAATGAACAAAAAAAAGCATAATCTATATACAAGCCAATGTAAAGTGTAATTTGGTGGAAAAAAGTGTAATCTGGTGAAAAAAGTGTAATGATTACATCAAATGTGTAATGGCTGGGATGTATGATGATGATTATAATTATTGACTATAATGGTACAAGCAGACATTATCATAAACTCATCACATTATCTTTATAAGTAATTATAACAAATGGAGACAATTAATCCTCAATACAACAATGTCATTGTTTATTAGAAACAAACCAAATACAACAATGTCACTATTAGAAACAAACTTTGCATGAAATGGGGCAGTATTAATTCATCAATAAGGATCACAATAATCAAGATATTTATTATGACATGATCTGAATCATGTCAATGGGATGTGACCTGAATCATGCTAATGGGATATGATTTGAATCATAATAATTGGACATGATCTAAATCATACTAATGGGACATGCACTTTTATAATTACACATAGTACAACATGACATAAATAATCTGAAAATAAAATGTCTTTTCAAGTATGGGATGGACTTAGGTAAATAAAGAAGGCAATAAATATGATATTACCTGACAAAAGAGAGGATCAAGGACTCCTTCTAGACCATCCCAGTTTCTCTCAACACCAGGTGCACTCTGAGATATCAAGTCAATCAGATCCTTAAATAGGTAATTTCTCCATTGCATTAGTAATTAATGCAAGCTGTTGAATTCAGCATTAGCATTGGCTATTTGTATGAATATCTGTGATGTTCAATGTTAATGAAAATTAAATGATTAAAATCACCATAATTCTAAATGATTAATATCACCATAATTCTAAATGATTAATATCAACATAATTCTAAATGATTAATATCACCATAATTCTAAATGATTAATATCAACATAATTCTAAATGATTAATATCAACATAATTCTAAATGATTAATATCATAATTCTAAATGATTAACATCAACATAATTCTAAATGATTAATATCAACATAATTCGAAATGATTAATATCATCATAATTCAAAATGAATAATATTGACATAATTCTAAACGATCAATATAGACATAATTCTAAATGATAAATATAGACATAAGTCTAATGATTAATATCATCATAATTCTAATGGTTAATATCATCATAATTCGAAATGATTAATATTAACATAATGTTACATGTAGGCTTGTACAAAAATAACAAGAGAAAAGAGTGACGCCAACAAGCTTTGTATATTTTAACAAAATAATTTATTTCCCTAGAAAACAATGTAAAAATTGGAAATAGGACTTACAGTTTGTGAATATAATCCAAAATTTAATCCTAAGATTGAAAAATACAAGTCCTATCACTAAACAGTTCTAATAGAATCCGGGTTCGAATCTCGATGAAATTCCAATATGAAGGTGATGACATCAGATGAGGTTGTTGTACTAATGGCAACAGATCCTCGATTGACTCACAGTTTATGTTTCTGTTAAACTCCAGAATAAATTTCCACTGAATTTCTTTGTCCCAGAACTTTTTATAAAAAAGTACACTTGTTTAGTTTTCCAGAGAATAAATTATTAAATTCCAAAAAATAGAAAAACTTCAGAACAAGCCAGCATCAACAATATAAAATACCTTGTACCTTCAAGGTGTTAAGAATACGACTGGCTGGAAAGCTCTTGAATGAGTATTTAGCCCAACTAAAACGTCATTTCATTCCCGCATGATGGGTCATGTGGTCTCTTAACATTTGAACAGCGTAATAAAAAGAATGAAAATTAGCACATAGGCAAGAATAGCCCTATCTAAGAATCAAATTCTCACACTGAAAATATATAAAAAAGAAAAACTGTTTACAGTTCAGCTAACATGCAGGCCAAAATGACTTTGGCAATAGCCAATCGTTTTAGCATAGTGTTTACAAAATCTATGAACCAAAGTGAGCTAAAAATAGTGCTGAAGAAATATTTTTACGTTCTAAACAAATTGGACCTACTGAAAGAAATATAAAATCACGTGAAAATAATCATTACAATAAAATGTAATGAAATAAAAATAAATAAAAAAGAATTTTAAAACTACCACACAAGCAACTTAATTACATATTCGTAACAATAATTCTAAATAATCAATATAGACATAAGTCTAAATGATTAATATCATCATAATTCTAAACAAGGATCATGACTGTGTGTCTTGTATAACTTTTTCAAACCACCATTTTATTGTACCTGTACACATATCATGTACAGTGAACTCCTTCAAAACTGAAACCTCAGAAAACCAAAATTCCCTTTAAGCTCAATCAGATTTCTGGTCCTGAATTTTCCTTTTTTAATTCCAATAAAATTTACTCATGTGAAGCAAACATCTTTACATAAACCTGCCTTCCTGCTCAAAACTGGGCCCCAAATGTCAATTTTACACTAAAATGAATTCCATAAACTGAAACTTAATCAGGGCATGTGGCCAGCCAATCTTCTTTAAAAAGAATACAATCAAATACTGAGCAAAACAGAACACAACTGAAAAAAGACATATAATTATTATTCTCTGAAAACTAGTTTTAATACAACGACAGTTTTTTGCACTTTTAACACACTATGTAAATCTGATCCCTCAAATGTTTCTTGCTTTAAAACAGCAATAATAATGACATACTTTAGGCAAAAATGAATAAATTGTGAGATGCTGAAAATAATGACTGTCATCTTCTATTCAATATCATATTTCATAGTCAAATTCATCTTATTTTTTGCTTGCTAAATGGTATGAAGATTTATATAATACAAATGTATTGTTCTACATGATTTGAGACCTGAATGCCTTTCTAGTTAAAGGGAGATAACTATTCCATTTTGCTAGCATGGCTAAATACCTTAAAAACCTCTTTAATTAAAATTTTGAAGTGTTTATCCATAGAATGAAAGCAAAAGGCACTTCCTAGCCTATTATATACTACCATTCTGGGGCCTTTTTTATTTTACAATAATGCCTTCCTAGAAGTCACCAAAATAGTTGCTTCTGATATTCACAACATCATGTGTAACACAAAAATACTTTCTAAATTTGTGTGCAAAACCGTCTTTGGAATTTTATTTTAAACTGGGAGTTCACTTAGCAATAACAACACTATCTGGCCTTTGAAGTCATTGTTTTCACAGCTACAGTGCAGCTCACATGATTTTTCGGAACCCACATGTCAAAGCTGGGTGGAGAGAGAGTGGGTGGAGTGAATTAAGAAAAAAAAATTCCACCATCACTTTGCGTATCCTGACTGAGTTAGCATGGTGGCTTGCAGAGAATTGCTCTGCACACCATGATTTTTCATGGGTGGCCACTGCGGAATGGACAATGTCTCTATCAAATGGGCATGGTTTGTGATGCTGTTGAGTACAACAAGCCAAGTCAGATGCAAGTTTCCCAGCTGAAATTGATATCATCTTACATTTTATAACACTGCATACAATTGTCACTGACTTGATTTCTGCTGAATACCCCATGAAGCCTAGGGAGAAACCATTTAATTTTCTAAAGGGAGGTGGGTTTGTAAATTCTTGAAAACGACTGTCTTGCTCTTATTTTGTAGTATAAAAAGAACACTATGAAAATTCCTTGTTTTACTTGAAAAAAATTTGTTGTGGATAAAAAAAATACCCCAATCAGAAATATCAATTTAGCTCCAAAAATTAAATGGCCATTCTCTTACAGTACACATGCAGTCAGAACTGAACTTGTTCATAGTTGTGTACATGTTGTTATGTATATTTCATTTAATTGTTTGTCTGTTAGTGTTAATTTTTTTTATTTCATTCATGTTATTGTAATGTAACATTGTACGCTGGACCTGACCTTGTCCAAAATTGAGTTCTTTTCTGCTTGACCTGATTGACTTTTTTTTTTATTTAATTTATGTCAACAACCAATATATAGCTAAATTGTTCTCTGTGTGTATGAGCTTATATCAGGATTATTATTCAGGTAAATAAGAAGGATTAAATATGTTGATTTGGGTCAGGGTTTTGGAGATTCCTAAGTGAATTTTACAGGTTATTGTGTTGTAAATAAACAAGGCTCATTAGATCATTCTAGAAGGTTATTTTCCATTAGGTAATGTTTTTTTTAGAAGATGCTAATTGTGACCTGAGGTCAAGTAGAGAACTATATTATCTTGTGACTGTGAGGATTTTAACAGTGTGCTTTAACATCTAGCACTGTCAAGTTGTATTATATGTTGTGACCAGTTTGGGCTGAATTTTATTTTCTTCAAATTACTGAATTCAAGTGACTATTTTCTCTGGAAATACAAAAGTGCACTGATAAAACTTATGGATTACAACATTCACTGGAATTCATACTGAATTCAAACCTGGAATTATATTTCTGTGATTCAACAAAAGACTGTTGACACATCAACACTTTAATAGCAATCACAGACACATCATCACCTTCAGTTTTGGATCTCTTCGAGACTTGAACTAAATTTTATTCAGGACTTTAAATTACTAGGACTTGTGTCTTTAATTCTTGGATTATATTTGGATTTAATTTGCAATATCATAAAAGTTCTTTTTTCTCATTTTCTCTTTGTATTTTAGGGAAATAAATTATTTGTTAAATTTTACAAAGCTTGTTGTCTTTCACTCTTTTCTGTTACTCATTTGAAGAGCATAAACTTGTAACAATGTATATTCAACCCCTCCATGGAAGATACCATTGGTGTGCCGGCCAAGGTGAAGTTGTGATTTGTACTGTATTCAAAGTTCTGTCATGCAGTGAAGGTGGAGGGGTTCCAACAAATTGAGTCTAGTTATGTAAATAAATGTACATACGCTGACTATATACACAGTATTTATGACCTCAATAACCATTACATTGAGTTCGATTGGTGACAACAATAAGTACAATTTTTGTTAAAAGTCCCAAAAGACATGTGGATGAATACACTGGAAGTATATATATATATATATATATATATATATATATATATATATATATATATAGAGAGAGAGAGAGAGAGAGAGAGAGAGAATCAACTTTCTTTAAAGGTTGCTAACTACAGGTCCGACAGTATATACTTAATGATGTATTTCATTGACAAAATATTTTTCCCTTCATTCTTAACCAAAGATGCCAGCCACACACAAAATCTGATCTAATCTCTTTTGTCAGAAAACTGCCAGCTCTGACAGTTGATTTTTTCTTCTATGATTGCAAATCTGGACAAAGGAAAAAGCAGAGGATACTCCAACTAACAGAGTAATTTTTTTCCAGGATGCTGTTTCTAGTTTATAAATAGCAGAAGATTACAAAGTTGTTATCCTGTGCACTGCAAGAAAAATGTAAAAACTGCCGAGAGTTTGCAATTGTGGCCTCTGCAAATGACAATTTGAACACCTTATCTGTATTGCTGAAAAGAAAAAAAAATGAACAAAAAATATGCACTGTGTCATATCTTACTTGGTTTTCCTTTAGTATATCCTGATATAATGGATCTGACTCCAAGAACTTGGAATGTAGGTCATCCCAATTTGGACAATTTGTTTCTGTAAATAATAACTGTCAATGCAAGAAAGAAACAATGAAGTGATTAACTGATCATTTTATTTGGTAGGGCATATGTCAATGAACTATTGTGTATTGTGTATAAATCAATTTAAATGAACCTCCACCCAATCTGATTAATATTTACATACTTGTGTTGTTTTACCAATAGTGACTGACGGTTGAACAAGAGTTTGTTTAAATAAATGGTTTACACAGACAACTTTGTCTATATGACATCTAAAATCTTTATAAATCCAAAACTTTTCATCCAATTTCTGTGAAACTGTTACAACTTATATGAAAGTATTCAGTCAGTTACCATTATATTTTCCCTGATAAAATTGCTGATTTTAAATAACAATTATGCTAAGTAGTGGGTGGAGCATTTGCAAATTCACAACTTCATTTTAATATGCATGAATATTAAAAGTAATCATGACTAGATTCTTAAAAAATGAGCTTTTTCCATTATGTTTCAGTAAACACACAGACAGACACACTCGCACATACTTCTGGCTCAGTTTTCTTACTTAAGGTCAAATATGAAAATGAGTGACTTATGATTACTAATGGTATATTACGGTTAAAGTAGGACATTTAATTAGTAATACCTCGACTCCCATTTAAACGGAGATGTTAATACCTACTGGCTGTAGAGTATGTAATTGGTGGATCCAATAAAGTTCTCCATCTTTCCAATTAATGTTCGCAATGAAGAGCTTAGGATGAGACTGGATAATTTCTATTATCTGATATTAAATACAATTTATGTTGTGGTCTGATTAGTTAAAGAGTTTAGACAATGTGGTACCCTTTATGCTAGATATCCTGAGGTGTTCTTTTACTCTCACTTGTAATTCCCTTTTAGCCTCTTGAGACTGAAAGGGAATTTAAGTGAGTATTAAAAAAAATCATTTTTCAGATCTAGTAAAATTGGTTAACTGATGATGCAAGGATGCATGTTTTATAGTGTATGCTGAACAATATCATCAGCTTAGTTAGTCTAAGTGGTTAGAGTGTCTGCCTTGGATGAGGGAGCTTGCAGGTTCGAACCCCAGCTGAGTCATATCAAAGAATTATTTAAAAAAATGGTACTAACAGCTGCCTTGCTTGGCACTCAGCATAAAAAGGTTAGTGTCAGGATAATATGACTGTGTGGAATATGATGCTACATGTTTGCGGCATGATGCCCCAGTGCTAGACATCACTATAAACTGCCACACTGCAGACATTGTAGAGATATGACTGAAAAACTGACATTGTAGAGAGATATGACAGAAAAACTGTTCAAGCTACGCTAAAAATCCAAATCACATACACTCACACATACAGTTAGCCTTCATGCAAGATGAGAAATAAAACCTAACCATTCTTATTTCTTTATCAAAGTCAGGCTCAGCACTGATTTTTCAATTATTCTGACCAAATCATTCATGTTTTTTAACAGGGTCTTTCCTAAATTTATCATACTTACATAATCTTCATTCACTGGCACAGCATGGACTGGAATGGGTTGCCAGTTCAGTGTTTGACTCCATTCCTGGGCAGAGTCAGGAGGAAACAAACCAGCCAGTACAGAGTAAGCACTCATCAAGGTTCTGTCAATGTTAGTGCTTCTCACATACACCTGTCAATTTCAGGGATATGATTACATCAAAATAAGGAAGCAATTGCTAATTGTTGAGGTACATTTTCTCACTGCTTTTGCTCCATGCATGTGATTGGATCTTAAAGATACTCTTCACTAAGAAGATGGTAATAAAGATGTTTCATGCTGTTCTATCAAATATATTGCTGCAATCTATGAAGATTTATTGAAAGGAATTACTGAGACATTAAAAATACACTACATGACACGTTGAGAAATACAAGTTTCTAAGACCTACAAATATGTGTGTTTCTGGTTTCATTTCCAAAAACGTGACGGTTGATCAGTTTTTTTTGGTCATTACTTTCTGCATGGATTTAGTTCATAACGTTATTTCGTCAGGTCTTCTACCCTCTACTCCACCACTACTGTGTAGATTTCTTATTAAAAGCACTTTCTACTACTGCTTTATATACTACCTACCCGTGCACATTATCCAAGGGAAACAACTACTACATTGCCTAATCATTTACCTAAATGAGTTGCCTCCCTTGAAAAATAAAAACTATACATTCTGAAAGTTTAGGTCATTGGGATATTTTTTGTTATTAATTTTATTAAGACCACACTGTTTATTATTATTGGTAGCAATACAAACTACAGAATGAATGATGTGCTACAGACACAGAATGACTAAAATCCCTCATAGTCAGAAAGTTATATATTCAACAAATTTCCTTGTGAATCAGGTAGGGATGTTAAATTTGAATATAGATGGTACACAGGGAAGGCATTTTTTCAAAAAAACATATGCCAGGGGACTTTGATTTCACAGAGTTCATATTAAAATTATAAGAAATTTAAACTGCATCTATGGGTGAGTACCCCACTTTAAAGTGCCTTTCCTGGTTCCCATGTATTTTTTAATGGAACATCCCTTAGTATAAAATGAAAATGACCCAAACAGATTTAATTCAAACTTACATTTCCTAGACTCTGTCAGCCATGGAGGACCAAGTCCGCTGACAAAATTTATTATAAATTTACATAAAAATTCACATACCTCAGCCCTTTTGTAAGACGAATGAAGAAACTTGGTCTGAACATATCTCTCGTGTAAAAACTGACCCATGCTGAACTCTTGATACATTCCTCTCTAAAATCAAAACCAGAAAAAAAATTGTGATGTTTATAGTAAACATAAATAATTTATTACACATACAAGTTTATAAGATCTTTTCCTTATTTTTTATGAATTCCATTTACATTATTGATCAACAAAAACAAAATTGATAATTAAGATTTTTTCAGAGGTTTTCTTGAGAAATTCAGACTCAATTAGTCCACGAATATTTCCTGCATATTAATAGTTTGAGAGAATAACACTTGGCGGTAATATATGCCACCTGTCTTTACTGAATACACTGAAGTACTGTGTTTACAGGTTGACTAACGAATCAAACTGTAATGTATCAAATCAACTATATCTAACAGTGATATATCAAATCAACTGTATCAAAGTAATATATCAAATTATCTGTATCAAACAGTAATGTAGAGTACTTGCAAATTAATCTCATTTAAGATCTCACCACACATAGCTGAGCTCCAGCATGGAAGAATATGTCCTGTTAGACATCATTTATTTTGACTCTACTACATAAAAATTAATCACAATTCATACAATCCAGTTGCAACAGATTGTAGTCTCTATTATGGTGGAAGTTTTTATTTTCTTCAGAAAATAAGTAGACACAAGTCCATCAAATGAAGGCATTGAAGTCTTCCAATAAAACCACCTTATGTACTCGCATATAAGACAAGTCAAACTGCAAACTGCACAGACCCAGATCTGCCATTGCATAATGCACCAGTAGATCTGGATCTGCACAATTTATTAGGAGTTATCAGCAGAACAAACAACACAGACCCTAATCTGCAGGTGCATTATGCAACAGCAGATCTGAATTTCTGTTGTTTGCAGACTGACCCAACTTATAAGTGAGTACATACGGTAATCCAGACCCAAACCTAATATACAAGTTATTATGTGTACACAAAACTGAGTGCACCACACAATCAGTAGCCAAACAATGGAAAATTAAGATAGAGTGCACTTTATTAGAGCCTGTATAAACACAAAAGATGAATGCCATATTTATGAAGATCAGCAAACAAGAAAGTGCTATTATTATCTGGTACTGTAAATCTGACAACACAAGAATGTTTATTTTTATTTCTCCCTATTTTAATGATCAAATAATTTCACTAGCTATCTCACTGAATATATTATGAGAAAGTGAATTTCAAAATTGAAAAATATCATTTTTCATCATTTTGTTTGCCTCCTTAGTGACAAGCACAATAAGTGGAGCTCAGTTTTGACCCAGTCTACTATAAGAACCAAACAAAAATCTGACAGAAATCGGAGTGGTAATAAAGCAAACAAAAATCTGACAAAAATCGGAGTGGTAACAAAGCAAACAAAAATCTGACAGAAATTGGAGTGGTAATAAAGCAAGCACCATATGCACCATGGGATTGTTACGACCATGATAACAACAATGTCAAAGTCATAGTTTGTCCCTCTAGCTTTTTCTACCATCTCAGTATAAAGATCATGATAATTTAAATATCTTTGGATGTTCATTTTGTCACACATATTTAGGCTGATATTCAAACCCTCTGTACAACAACACATCAGCAGTGAGTAATAAAGTAAAATATCTCATGTAAATTTAATTCATAACGGCCAAGAAACTGCTTGACTTTTATATATCAGATCTATCTTTCACGGGTAATGCATCATAAACATCTAATTCTGCTGCAAATTACTAGCAAAAATGGTGCATAGCTTACTTCACACTGAATATGGAAAGAATGCAGACAAAGTCACATAAAACTCTGAAGAGAATTTTTCCCCTAGTACCATACATTAACTGAAGTAATCAAAAGTTACTGCCCTTCTTTACCCATCTTCCATCCACAACATTAAAGGATTGTATTTAGTCATAATCAATTTAGAGTTTGAAGACAAACAGGGAAAATAACACCTACATTCATTTGATTTTTAGTCTGAATGCCACTTCAAATTTTACTATAGACACTTAAATGTCATTTAATAAGACCTAGATCTGTGTTTTCAATGTGGCTTGGTGGGGTGTGTGGGTGAGTGGTGGCAATAAATACCAAAATTGACATAGGAAATAGGATTGATTTGATAACTAAATTAACAATGCTGAATATATTCAACAAACATTCAAATAGGAAAACACACACATCCTAAATCACATTCAAGTTATTAAACTCATAATAAATTTTCCATCTGATTTAAATTATCTCAAGCTTTATGACAACTTCCAACTTTTAATTTGAACAGCTCAAAATATTTTGTACCGTGGTCAGCTGCCCAAATCCCTGCGGCCATTCATCCTTTGTGTGAATATCTGAGGGATATGCATGTGTTGGGCTTCTATCTCCATGTCGGAACAACTGAAATAGAAAGTAACACAGTCTATAATAAATCCAACATCGACAACAATCTCGGATTGCAGTATAATTAAAAATCACTTTGTGAATATACATATTTCATTCAAGTTTATAGTACTGTGTTCAAATGGTAAATAAAATTTTTATGCCATGTACTTTTAGCTTTGCCATTAAAAATGGTTTATGACACAACCCCCACTCCACTCATCTGTGTAGAAGAAGCATCGTCAAATCCCCCAGCTTGTCTCAATTAAAAAAAATCTGATATCATGCGGACTTTAAGATGCTAAATATACAAAATCTTATGTTTAATAAATTATTATTATTAGTAGTAGTAGTAGTAGTAGGAGAAGTAGATGCTAGTTAGAAATTCAGTGAAATAGCCCCTCAGTGACTGGCATACCTCTGTTACTTTCATGTACTGTTGTTGAAATATCATTGGATATTGTACTTGTGGAAACTGTGCTTGATATAAACACACATCTAACCAAAATGACTCCTCCAATGTGCTCAAAAAATCAGCCTGAATTACTGTTAAGTACAGTTATTAAATAGGGGAAACAATTTTTGCCTGACTAGTCAATACCAGTTTCTAAAAGTGCAATGAATGAATTACAAAATATTTAAAAAGTAAACAAGTTATTGGCTCATTTTCTTTCGCAATTTACTTTTGAAGACCAGGAAGTGAAAATGACAAAGCAAAGCTAGCAGTTTCTTTTATAAGTGCACATCTGAAGTAAGGCCAAGCTGTATAATCTATAACCCAAAGTATACCCATCAATCATACAAACAAAAATAAAGGGAAATACAAGTTCTTTTAACGATACCCAAGGCATACAATGTCTTTTTAAATAGCCAGGATAATCAGTGAGGAAAACCAAAGAAATTCTTTTTCTTAACAAATCTAACTCTATGCAAAGTATGAAACTGTAGAGAATCACCTAAACCATTTACCGTGTTTTATGTGATACGCAGTCTCTAAATCTAGAGATATAACAATTTCAGCCAATCAGATGCAAGGTATCTCACTAATTATTATAGAACCAGTCTATGGCAATGATAAGCTTAAGGTGGTGAAAAATCCAAACTGGAATTCAGTCTCCAGGATAGTAACAAGCTTATCCAATCAAATACAAGACTGTCTCATTAATATGCATGACTCTTTGCTATCATAATTAAACTCATTTCCACTTTGTGATAATGCATGCATACCGTAAGACTATTTCACTGGTTAGTTCAAAATCAGATGAAAAATATATTTGCTAGATGGTTGACAAGCACAGCCAAGCAGATGCAAGATCACATTACAGTAAAACCACAAAATCTGATAAGAAATATATTTGCTAGATGGTTGGTAAGCTTGACAAGCAGATGCAAGATCACATTACAGCAAAAACCTCAAAATCTGATCAGAAATCTATCTGCAAGATGTATGACATGCTCCAGCAAGCTGATGTAGAATTACATTACAGTAAAACCTCATTCAAAAATCACTGCCATAAAAGCACCTGTCTTGAGAGACCAGATTCTTTATGCACAGATTTAGTGATTATATAGTGTTGTGACCAATACCACCATGTCAGCCAATTCTGCGCGTCGGGTAATTCTGCACAACGATACGTCATTTTCTGTAAACATTGGATCACGTTTTATTTTGGGTCAAAAATCCATTTTGTATCAAGAAAGAATGATCGTACTTTAATTAAGAAAAGTGATATTCATAAAGTGTACAAAAATATCCCACATTTCAACTCGAAATGCATATGAAAGTGTGATTTCTAAATGTCAACATGAAGACCCACTCCATGGCCTTCTTGAACCTGTAACCCAGAAATTCCTATTTACTATGTATCTGTTAGAATCATACAAATAAATACATTATATAAAAGATGGAAATGCATACCTTAAAAAATTCTGCATCTTAATCCAAGTTTCCAATTTTGCAAAAAGTTGTCCCACACATACAAAATCGTCTGCTACCCAACAGGTCAGCTTGTCACTAGAATGGGATTCTCAAGAAATTCCCTGGCGTATAGTCTGTTTCTAAATTCTTTAGTAATTTTTCCCCATAAAAAAGATGTTGTAAACACATTACAGCCTATTCATTGTTGTTTCTCTCCACATAATAGCTTATTTTTTTATAAAATGTTGAACTTTACTAATTTTTTTACAAGATCGGTTTAGTTTGCTTAATATCTCTTGCCATGATAAATGCCAATGTTCAAGTTAAACAACAAAATGCTACTTACTATAGACACTCTAAGACCCCCTAAAAATATGTTTCCAATCAGCTGACCATTCGTGTTTTTCATTGCTGACCCTCGCACTTTATCCCCCCAGGGTAAATTTTTTTCTTCAAAAAAAGTAAAAAAATTAAAAAATTATTTTTTTTCTCATAAAATCCCAAAATTGATTTGTGCATGTAACTGAGCACTTAGTACATATTATATATATATATATCAGTTTACCTTACTGCCCAATCCCTGCTGAAGCCACTAACAAAATTTAGTCATATGCACAACATGACAATTTTTGTTTTTTATTTGTCAAAATCTAAGTCATTAAAAGTGACAGTAAATAAGTAACATAATCTTAGTGAGTACTTTTGGTACTTTGATAGTTTTCATATTCATCTGGTGTATGTATTACAACTCACCATTCATCATACCTGTCCAATCACGTACAACTCGGTCACATAATTATGTGAACCGTGCTATAAATAGGTAAAAGGTAAATAATTTGTATCAAAATCACTTAAGGTTTATTTTGCAGCAGGGATATTACCCCACATGATCAAAATATTCCAGAAATTAAAGTAATACATATAAATCATAATGAATATCTTATTTCACAGTATGCAGATAACACTGCACTCATTCTTGATGGCTCTGAAAAGTCCCTGATATCAGGACTGGATCTCATTTATTAATAACCTAGATTTTCAGACCCTAGTATCAATACTGAAAAAAAAACATAAGCAGTCTGAATCGAAAGGAGAACATGTAGTAATATTAAATTGCTCAGAATACCATTTTGATTGGGATTCATCTCAATTCATTTACCTAGGCATACAATTTTCCATATAGTTAAACAATATAGTTAAATTAAATTATGATAACAAAATCAGTAATATTAAAAATTTACTTCAACAATGGTCAAATGGATCACTAACCCATTTTAGCTATTTGGTATTATTAGAACTTACTCATTTACTAATGAGTTTACCAACCACAACCCACCCACAGCCCCATATTGCATTCCAGGAACTATATTCTTTATAAATTTGTTTTGAGTTGAGCAAGACACAAAACTGAAAGAAAAGTAATTATTATTGACTATCATGAGGGTGGCCTTAAAATGGTTGATATCAATATGTTTGTGGTTTCAATTAAGACAGCCTGGATCATAAGAATGGTTACTTTGTAGCCCAAATGGAAAACATTTTACTTCCTGTTCTCCCAAACAAAGAAGATATTTTCCTATTTGGAATGTTTTTTTTCTATTTGGAATAGATTTTCTTTAAAGAGTAAATTAATGCCTCAAAGAGTCTGGGATAGATACATTTTCAGTTGACATAAAAGTTTACAATAAATTTACTGTTGAAAACAAAGACGAACTCCTTCAAACACTAATATGGATGAATCCTAATATCATTACTGGAATTCTACTGTAATGTACAAACACTTGATAGCAAATTGAATCTTTTATAAAAATTACTTTGCAAATGAATGTGGTTTGTGGATAGTTTTGTAATAAATTTGGATTGCATGTAAATTTTTAGAATTTAGGGGGCTTTTAGGTGCTATAAATATGTATGGAAATTAATCTGATGTAAGTTTAAATTCCAATATACAATATACAATACTCATACATTTTATGAATAATACTGGATAAAAAGGGCTGTAAAAGAATTTACAAAAAACACTCATCTGTGATAATCATGAGCCAGCTTTAACTGAAAAAATGAGAATGGATCGAATAAGCTCTCTCTCTCTCTCTCTCTCTCTCTCTCTCTCAGGTCCAAGGAAGTTTTTGCGCATCTTCTATGGAGGTGTCCAAAACAAGGTCAATCTGAATTAGATTTTCACAGTAGATATCATCACCACAACTTTTATGTATCTTCAGAGAATGTCTGCTTGCCATAATAGATAAAAAACCTGATAATGTGATTAATTCATTTATATTACAATTAAAATTAAATATTTATAATTGCAGATTTAATAATGAATATCAAATTATGTCTCAATTATATAAAGATCTGAAATTACAGTCAGAAAAGCATTCTGCATACAAAAACATGGAAATTTTGATACAATATGGCAACTTTACAAAAACATTGTTTTTGAAATGATTATCAATTTACCGCTATTTATCATTCTACTGGTAGATAGGTATGTGTCGATACATGCAGATCTAGTAATAGGCTCAGTATACATGCTAGTTTCCAAGCCACCCAGACTGTCTCAGCAATGAGTAGTAAAGGGAGTGTATATTGTATTATATATGTCTATAATTACCTGTGTGTATAGGTACATCTTTTTATGTACATGCTTGTATGTATGTTCCTGGGTATTTGCATGTAGGCAACATCTGTATATATATATATACACACACACACACACATACATACATACATGCATGTATGTGCCTATGTTAATGAACATTTATGTCTGTGTATATATATATATATATATATATATATATATATATATATATATAAGAAGCTGTACAGAAGCCCGGTCGCAGAACACTTCTCCTCCCCTGGTCACACTTTCAGTGATATAACACTTATCGCAGTTGCTAACAACCCCAACTTGAGTTCCGAAACCAGGAAGGAAAAGGAATCTTACTGGATATGCCGCCTTAGAACACTGAAACCAAGCGGTTTAAACCAAGAAGACTAGAAAAAGACAGCCATGCAGAAGTGGAATTATCCTTTGCAGCCGACACATTTTCTTTTCAAAACTTTTCTAAATTTTCTTAGCAGCCTTCAATTACTACTATAAGAATGAAATATCCGGGATATAATTTCGCTTACATAAATGTACACAAAGTAATAGATGTCGCTATGGCTCATCGATTTCTAGCTTAATACAAATATTTTCCAGTATCCGCAACAAGTTGATATAGGCTGGTTGAGACATAATACATTTTAAGGTTTAATTCATGTAGAAACAGCCATGTAGAGTTTTGCAAACACAACGGTTTTTGTGTTTTTTGTTTGTTTTGTCTATGTTTTGTATATGCCTTTGAAAAAGACTCATTAAGAGTCGAAAGCATTCAAGCTAGTTAGATACTAGTTTTGCACTGTTCGTCGTTAGTTTATTGCATATATATATATGTATATATATATATATATATATATATATATATATATATATATATATATATATATATGTGTTACACAGGTATAAATTTAATTGAAACAGGTATAAATATAAATTTAAGATAAATTGAATATTTAAAATATACTTAGGATAAAATTATGAACTAATGACTTTTATATGGTATTATAACCACTGAAATTATAAATACATAATACAGGTTGTATTGATGTTGCTTTAGAATCCATTTCATCACTTGGTTGGTAGCAAAAATCTGGTGGAACTGTTTAACTTGTTTTTATTTCAGATGAAGAAGATGATGACATAAGTATAGCTGGAAGCAAGTTCTCTCAGACAAATGTCAGTCGGAGCAGTTCTGTTAGTAAATTTACTGGCATCATTTCAAATTAGTTACCTTATGGTTTATTGTTAAATATATTGCTTAAAGAAGATATCAGAGGCTGCAATTTTAATTTGACAGGGCAGATGATTGAGAGCCAGGAGTTTTTCTCTCTAAATGCTGAGAACTTCTTGTAATGAACCCACTTATATTGATGAAAAGTAGAGCATAAAATAGAAAAAAAATAAAATTTTTGTATGGCAGATGGCACAGTGCCTATACCAAAGTGGAAGTATGTGCTGTATAATTTGAACTAATATATAAGGGGAAAAGTCAGTCAATATGCTCTTGCCAATAAAAGTTCAGAACTTCTTTAATTATAAATGGAATTTATTTGAGAAAGCTTGTGGATGTATAAACAGGGACACTGTAATTTTATTTTTTAACACCTTTTTTTTTTCATTTTAGGTAATTGTTGCTTTCTCTTTTAAAAGTTAAAAATTTATAAAGTTCTCTCTCTCGCTAGAAAGTGTACATTTATACAACTATATTACATTCACAGATTTTTCACAAAACCTGCTTTCATGTGTCAAGTTGATACATCCTTCTTTCAAGCATAAATTGTACAAAACAGTTTAAGTTTGAAACCCAGTAAAGAGGCAATGTTAATACATGAGTAATAGCAAAGCCTTACATGTTTTTGGAAATCCTCAAATTAAGCACTGCCTAAAAGACTTGTGTATTCCATACTTAAAATTATCACTTTAACTGATAATAAGCTGTTATAACACTAATTCTAGAAATTGTCTTCTCATGTAGTTGTCATTTTATCATAAACTTTTATACCCTTTTCGTATAGAAATTGGACAGTTTTGGAGATAATACACTCAGTGCATCTGTGCTTAGAGAAAATAATTTAGCCCTCACAAGCATAAAGGTTTTCAGAGTCATACGGCAATGTGAACTGTATGATGATGTAAATCATAATCTCATGATTTTAATACCTTTGTCAAATTAAAACTAATGAAAACAGTGAATAGTGTAGATTAAAATAACTTTAATTATTATAAATACAGCAGAAATTCAGTACAAATATTCAGAAGATTAAACCGCAGACATTTTAGTTGATAAGGACCTTTTCTACTTGTTACATCTCAATTCTAAAATTTCTACTTATCAGATTTTTGAAAACCTGAAGCTGGAATCAGAGTTACAACGAGAGTTGTCCTGTATGTGCCTGCGTAGTATAGGCAGCATAGACCTTGGTTTGCCTTCCATCACCACACAAGGTCTTCATGGTGCTAACACTAAACAGATACAGGAGTTCTTCCTTTTGATGGCCATTTGTAACACGGTCGTTGTCTCAACACACATACGTAAAGATAATGTAAGTCTGCTTTCGGTTTTCTTGTTCTCATGAAGCTTTTTCAGAGCCCTTTTCATTTCTTGATGTGGTATAATGGAAAGTTATAAGATGAATACTTGTTAAAAAGAGATAATTTGGGCTGGGAGTGGGAGCTGTTGCCTTTATGTTCCTTTTTCAAACAAATCTGGCTGTTTGGTTTTTTTTTTACTGTCTCATGTTTAGTAAATGTTAATACTTTGTTAGTGGGACTGATTTTGATTGAAATAATATGCTGAATTTGTTCAGATTACAAATCTGCATGCAATATTCAATAGTTATTAGCAGATCTGAAGCCAATTTCATTTTTATAAGTTCTGTAAGGAACTTGTCATGTGTGATGGAACACATTTTATCATTTTTTACTCAGGACTTTTTTTGATGGAAAATATAAAATAATGAATCTGGGTCAAATTACATGTGTACATGTTTATTATATGATTATCAGCTCCAGTCAAGATATTTCTCTGACTTGTACTTCATCAGCTTCATTGTCATCAGTTCACATATTAATTCAGGTCAAAGTTTTATTGGAGTAATTTCTCAAACAAGCTTTCTTTTAAATAGTTTGCATCAATTTTTGATAGAGTATTTAACTTTGAACTCATTTTTTCCAGATTGCAATCTTTGAGTGATCACTAACAATAACCATTCTTGATGCTTTCGGCTTTACATTACACCATACATGTATCTAGAACAATGATACAGACTCTCTTTTATTATCTTTTGTCTATTCATGTAAACCATACTTGTCAGTAAATAAAGAACATACATTCTTGTTTTCTTCAGATGGACTCCGAAGGTCATGTAAGTGACTCAGCATCGAATAACACCTTGCCAAACCATCGTCAACCAGAAAAACCACTAGATTTGTACTCTAGATTATCAGAAATGCAGTCAAAAAAACTAGCACCTCTGCCAACAGAATATCGTGCAAGAATGATACCTGGACTATCTCAGTCCATAACCTCATTAGAGTCATCAGGTCCCATTTTTCAAATTCCAAACAGTAGGTTGGACACAATATCAGATCATGGCAGCGTAACTAGTACCATGACTGGGTCATCAATGAGATCGGACTTATCAAATATTCGATATGAAGCAGAAAGTCCAGACGAACTGGCGCTGGTTAAAGCAGCCAGCACATATGGATGTTGTCTTCTGAAGAGGTCTGCAGGCTCAGTTACTGTGGAATTGCCAGGTACCCTAAGTTTTTGGTTTTTTTTATTAATATGTGATTCACATGAGATGTAGTCATTGCATTATATGATATCAGTTGCTGTAGAACGGCTGGATACCATTAAGATTCATTATTACATTATTCATGTGAGATGCAGTCATTGCATTATGTTATCAGTAACTGTGGAACTGCCAGATTCCCTTACGATTTGTTATTACATAATTCAGTAATGCAGTGCTTAACTTTTGTGATGTTATAGTGTGATTGTTATGGCATTAGTTAGCTGATTTGGTGATTTCATTATCCTGAAACTAGTCACAGATCCAAATTTGACATTAGGCTGTGCATTAAGACATTGTTAGACCTTAGTTTGGTGTATTTATATAAGTTATTAACTGAATGTTGTCAAAATAGGAGGCCTGATGGTCATGTGGCACAGGATGCCTGACCACTTGAGGGCATTATGTGCCAAAGAATCATGGCCAGATATTTTCATCTTAGTACTCTGTCCATCCCAGATGTTTTGGATGACAACATAGGACTTAACTTTACTGCTTATATTAGCCTTATGTGCACATCAGATATTCTGCAACATCATAATGATAATAACCTCATGTACATATAATATTTATGTTCATGCGACTTTCATATGGGAAACTGAAAGTGCTTGGTGTTAAATAAAAGTATAGCAATGTATTAACTATATTTGAACCAAACAGTTGACAGGACGAAGATCAAAAGTGTAAATCTTCTGGGAAAATTGGTGATGTTGTATTTGCAATATGCAACCTAATCATGCATCTTGAAAGAAACCCTGTGAAATAAGTAATATACTGCTTTTGGCCTAAGTTATTGGACACACAAAGTTTTTGAACATGTACAATGTTTGCTGTGAGCAGTTTCTTCATGAACCAAAAAGGTTTGGTAGCATTTTTTTATGGTGACTCACTAAATAAGATTATTTTCAGTTTCATTTCAAGAAATTTAACTGTAAGTTAAGTGAAAATTTGGTGTCCAATATCCAAATCACAAAAGCTGATGTATACTTTCTATTAAAGACTGTCAAAATGTGTCATGTCTAGGTGAAGTACTTTGTATTACTCTTTCATAATATGTCCAGTTGAAGTTCTTTGAATTACCCTATCATGTCATGTCTGGATGAAGCACTTTGCATTACTCTTTCATATCATTTCTAGTTGAAGTTTTTTGAGTTACCCTATCATGTCATGTCTGGATGAAGTACTTTGCATTACTCAGTCATGTCATGTCTAGTTGAAGTTCACTGAATTACCATATCATGTCATGTCTGGATGAAGTCCTTTGCATTACTCTATCATGTTGTGTCTGGATGAAGTATTTTTGAAATTATTCTATCATGTCATGTCTGGATGAAGTACTTTGCATTACTGTCATGTTGTGTCTGGATGAAGTTCTTTGAATTACCCTATCATGTCATGTCGGGATGAAGTACTTTGCATTACTCTATGATGTTGTGTCTAGATGAAGTATTTTGCAGTACATTATATTATGTCTTTTAACTTTGCTTTAATCAATGTTTTGTGTCAATGATGTGGTGCACCCAAGACATAAACAGTAGCATACATTTATACCTGCTTACTTTCTTCTCAAAATGACTGATTATTTCAAACACTTAAACCATTTGTTTCAATCAGCTGACTTGAATTAAAAGTTTCCAAAGATACACCTGCAGATTAGGGTCTATGTTGTTTGTTCTCCTAATTACTCTTAACAAACTGCAAAGATCCATATCTGCCAGTGCATTCTGGTGGCAATGCTGAGATTGATTCATGACTGCAGTTCTCCTTCATCATAATGCTGTAGCTGAGGTCCATAACTGCTGACTACTTTATGTGCCAAAGCACACTGGCAGATCTGTGTCTCTGCAGTTTGTTAGGAGTAATTAGTTACTGCTAAAGGACAGCTTTGAAGGACCAAACAGATGTATGTTTCTTATTGCGACAGCATCGTCAAATAATTGTAGAACATTGACTGAGACTGAGTTTTTTTATTTGCTTAGTATTTATACAGAACCTTTGGTGCTTCAAAGGTGATCAATTTCCTTTGAAGTTTCAGCAAAGCTATTTTTTTCTGGATACATTTTAAATATGAAAGGAATTAGCCATTGTTAGGTCGATTGTAGCAGTTACTTTTCCTGCCTTCAAAAGTTGGTCGATTGTAGTTAGTCCCAGTTGGATAAGGAGACCAACAAGTAGATGGGGGGGGGGTTTGTTTTGTTTTTTGGCACATTTCTGGTGGCAGAGTGATGCTGTCTTCCACGCATGCGTCAGAAATTTTATTTAAAAAGGGCCAACAGACAATAAAAACATAGATGTTCTGTTCTGTTCTGGTAGGGATTACTGCAGAAAATATGAGTGTTCTGAAGGATTTAATTCTATGAGTGAAAAGAAGAGGAGTTTTACTTACCATCCACATACAGAGGTCAGTCAAAATATATTAATTACTAGCGAGTGGCCGATAATCTGACACTTTTTCATCCAAGAAAGCTGTTATGAGATTGTGCCTCGACAGGTTGATTTCCACTACTAGAAATGTTTTTTAAAAACAATAAAATAAAAATACTGAGATCTCACAGCATACTGTACTCAGGCTAGATGTCAGAATAAGCGGATTATGATATAACAATGCCATGTTAACATTGTTTGTCAGTATTAACAAAGAATTTGCTTATCTAACAATAGATAAATTCCAGGACATTTTATATCACGTTTGCTGTTTCTTTGCATGATACCTCTGAATTTCTTCACTCCAAACCCAAGGTTGTATATAAAGTTTAAACAGTCAATAATTTCAGTTTAAAAAAATCGCCAGATGGTATAATTTGTTGCCAGTAAGGAATATAAATCACAATTTGTGACATTTGCAAAACCCAGCATGATCCCAGAATAAACTTTTTACACATTATTTTTAATACTTTTAAGAAGAAAAAAAAACTTTTTTTTGAGTATGAGAAAAATACATTTTCTGATACTGCAGCAGCCATGCCATGATCATCTTATATTAGAATTCATACACAATCTCTTCCCCCAAAATGATAATAAACCTTTTACTCATTACTTTTTGTACTTTTTTAGACAAAAATTGTGAGAATCATGCATGTATATGAAATTTCGGGAGCCACGCCACAACCATCTGAATTCATGTTAAAACTGAGTGTGCTATATAGTGAGGTCACACTGTAATTTTAATTGTAAATTAAATAATAAAGCACAAATAGTAATAATTTTAAATCTAAATTAAATAATAAAGCACAAATAGTAATAATTTTAAATCTAAATTAAATAACAAAACACAAACAGTAATAATTTTAAACGTAAAATAAACATATTTGTTTCACTTATTTTATAGAGGTTATAAAGGTATAATACTAAGCTACAAGTTGTTTACTTGTAACCCATATTGTCAATCATTTGATAGATTAAGTACAATGGTTTAAATTTGGTCATGGGATGAATAGGAGTACTGTGTTGTATCCAGAATCATGTTTGTGATAAGTGCCTTATAATGAGATATTTGATTGGTCAATTTCAAGTACATTGGTTTAAATTTGGTCATGGCATCTGTAGGAGTACCAAGTTATATCCAGAGTCATGTCTATAGTAAGGGCTGTTTAATGAGATAGGGCTGTATACCCTATGCTTTCCTCATTTCTTTCACACTCTACATGATATATAAATACAAAATGTGCAATCACATCTTTATGATACTATGCATATGCCTATCATACAGGCCTGATGCCCTGATATTGGCTGGTTTGTAAGCATGTCTAGTATGGAGCCTGATGCCCTGATATTGGCTGGTTTGTAAGCATGTCTGGTATGGAGGCCTGATGCCCTGATATTGACTGGTTTGTAAGCATATCTGGTGTGGAGGCCTGATGCCCTGATATTGGCTGGTTTGTAAGCATGTCTGGTATGGAGGCCTGATGCCCTGATATTGGCTGTTTGCAAGCATGTCTTGTATGGTGGCCTGATGCCCTGATATTGGAAGGTTTGTAAGCATGTCTGGCATAGAGGCATGATGCCCTGACATTGGAAGGTTTGTAAGCATGTCTGGTGTTGAGGCCTGATGCCCTGATATTGGCTGGTTTGTAAGCATGTCTGGTATGGAGGCCTGATGCCCTGATATTGGCTGTTTGCAAGCATGTCTTGTATGGTGGCCTGATGCCCTGATGTTGGAAGGTTTGTAAGCATGTCTGGCATAGAGGCATGATGCCCTGACATTGGAAGGTTTGTAAGCATGTCTGGTGTGGAGGCCTGATGCCCTGATATTGGCTGGTTTGTTAGCATGTCTAGTATGGAGGCCTGATGCCTTGATATTGGCTGGTTTGTAAGCATGTCTGGTGTGGAGGCCTGATGCCCTGATGTTGGAAGGTTTGTAAGCATGTCTGGTATGGAGGCCTGATGCCCTGATATTGGCTGGTTTGTAAGCATTTCTGGTATGGAGGTTAGATACCCTGATATTGGAAGGTTTGTAAGCATATCTGGTGTGGAGGCCTGATGCCCTGATGTTGAAAGGTTTGTAAGCATGTCTGGTATGGAGGCATGATGCCCTGATATTGGCTGGTTTGTAAGCATGTCTGGTATGGGGGTTAGATACCCTGATATTGGCAGGTTTGTAAGCATGTCTGGTATGGGGGTTAGATACCCTGATATTGGAAAGTTTGTAAGCATGTCTAGTATAGAGGCATGATGTCCTGACATTATAAGATTTGCAAGCATGTGTGGTATAGATTCTTCATGTAGTAAATAAGAAATAATGTTTCTGAGACTATGCAAGATTTTCACATAGTCTTTGTATGCTAGTGCATTTTCATGTTCTAAAATTTTCAAACAGCCTTTGTATGCCAGTGTATTTTTGTGCTCCAAGAATTTCACATAGCCTTTGTATGGCAGTGTATTTTAATGATCGAAGATGCATAGTGAACATAGGTTTGCTAAAATTTTCCTAGATCTTGTGTGATGAATGGCCATATAAAATCCAGATAATTAAGCCCGATTTTAAATACAGATAAAAGCACATTATTGCTTTTATTTTATTTTGAAAGCTTTGACAGACAATTAGAGATCTCTTTTTGTTGTTATGTACTTATAAAATTTATGATAAATTTTTTTTGTTATGCACTAGTAAAACTTGCGATACAAATTTTGTTGTTATCCACTAGTAAAACTTAGATATATTTTATCATTTTTTTTTTATACGCTAGTAAAATTATGATACAACTTTTGTTGTTATGCGCTAGTAAAACATATGATACAATTTTTGTTGTTATGCACTACTAAAACCTATGATACAGTTTTTTGGTGTTATGCACTAGTAAAACCTATGATACAACTTATGATAAAAAAAATTTTTTTATGCACTAGTAAAACTTAAGAGAGTTATTTTTTTATACACTAGTGAAACTTGTGATACAATTTTGTTGTTATGCACTAGTAAAACATAATACAATTTTTATTATGCACTAGTAAAACATGATACAACTTATGATACAAATTTTGTTATTATGCACTAGTAAAACTTATGATACAGATTTTGTTGTTATGCATTAGTAAAACCTATGATACAGTTTTTTTATGCACTGGTAAAACCTATGGTACAGTTTTTGTTTTTATTCATGGGTAAAACTTATGATATCATTTTTGCTGTTATGCACTAGTAAAATCTATGATACAGTTTTTGTTCTTATGCACTAGTAAAAACTATGGTACAGTTTTTGTTCTTATGCACTAGTAAAACCTATGATACAATTTTTGTTCTTATGCACCAGTAAAATTTATGATACAGTTTTTGTTCTTATGCACTAGTAAAACTTGTGATACAGTTTTTGTTGTTATGTACTAGTAAAACTTTTGATACATTTTGTGTTGTTATGCACTAGTAAAACTTACGATCCAGTTTTAGATTGAAAACAAGTTTATTCTTTCATTTAAATGGCCATTTCCATTTTCTTTGCTTTACAGCTGAAGGAGAAGTAGAATTGAAAGTACTGCAAGTTTTGCAGTTTGATTCAACCAGAAAGCGCATGTCCATATTAGTGAGACATCCTCTGAATGATGAGATCATTCTCTACACCAAAGGTGCTGACTCTGCAATTTTGAGTGTCCTACATAAAAAGTATAAATGTAAGTTGCTACATAAAAAGTATAAATGTAAGTTGCTTGTGTTACCCATTCATATACAATCATTCATGTAGATATTGATCATCCAGGGGGACTGACCAAGATGGATCGCTATGGACAGGTGTCCTTTAGATAGAGGGTCATGTAACTGGCACAACTCAAGAGACATTGGATGGAAGAAAAGTAAATATTAGCCAAAAACAATGTTTAGAATTCTCAAGAAAATTGATGATATATTTTTATTTATGTATACACCAAAGACATAAAAATGGGCCCCCCATCCAAGCATACTTTAGATGTGATAAATGGAGGGCATTATTGGAGAAAACCAGAGGCTGAGCATGTATAACATTAGCATATACACCCAGGAACTCGTTTGAGAGGTGCTTTTTAAAGAGCAACAAATAAAATGACATTGCATGGGTCAGCTGTCACCCTGCATGAGTCATATTTTTAACATTGTTTTTCTTGGCTAAACACATAATAACTGGGTGGGAACATACATGCTCAGCCTCCAGCCTATTCCAATAATGCGCCCCATCCATCACATCTAAAATATACTTGAATGGGTCCCATTATTTTCATGAGCCTTTTTTAAATGTGTAAATTAGCATGTTTAAAGAAAGACACTTTAGGGTTGGACTCTTCAGCCATTCGTGAAGGTGCAGATAGGACACCCAACCGGAAGCTACACCATTGTCTTCTGAAGATGGACGGACGCCGATATATAAAGAAAGACAACAAAATCACTAAAATTCAAGACAGTCATTTAATTTTCAGAACCACATTTATACAAAGTTCTTATTTGAGTTATATCCCATCATTAGAATTTGTGAAAATTCTTGGCCAAGGACCAATCACCTGTTCTAAGAACTTCTCTACATGAACAACCTCCCCTATGGGCTGAGGAAGTTGAAGCTGAATGTATACCTTGTTTGAGGTCGATTCATTATGACAATGCCTCATAAACCTAGTAATTAAAAGTGGTTTATAACTCCAACTCTGACCTAGTAATTGTAGTGTTTGATACTGACTGGACTTGTGTGTGTTTAAAAAACTATATGATTTACCAAAGAATACAAGACAACTCAAGTATGCCACAACTATTTCATATGATGCATTATTGTAGGGGTTGTTTTTCCTGACAGAACCTCAAATGTTCCATCTCCTCCATGCAAGGTCATATTTTTTTGTTACGTTTCCTCAGGAAATGCAGACAAGTTCAATAGCTTTGTCTGAAAGTCTTTTTGCATTAGAGGTTTGCTTTGATACAACAACACCTATAAGCTTTTCTTTTATGGGATGAATCTCTCCAGAGTGTTGGAGTATTAAGCAGGTCCTTGTGTCAAGAAAATCTGGTAGGAATATCAACAATACAAGCCATAAGTAAAGGAAACCATGGATGAGATGGTCAATATGGAATTATCATATGTGTCTTGTAAACATTGGTACCCGCAATCACAGTAATAATTTTCCGCACTAAACAGAAAGGACAAAATTGTGTGGTCCCAACTCGTGCCAGCTACAGGAAAAAGCATCCCCCAAATCTCCTGGTCTTGGATTCTATGAAATAAATGTATGAGTTTTACAATTTAGAAGCAAATTTCTCTTTACAATGTCCAGCAGCAAACTCAGCTTGGTTAATGTGGGTCTTTCAGAAAATTGTATACTGGTTGCCATGTATAGCCTAACATGTGTATTAAATGCACAAAGCAATAATATTTAACATCCACTGTGTAGATTTTGAAAAATTCCTTGAGTAAAAACCAGCAAAAGTTTGATCTGTTTATGGTAAATGGATGGCTGAAATATATTTTTAACCATTTCTTTAGAGACACCACTACTAAGTAGATTTAGGAAGATAATCCATTTCCCTGGACTGAGCGAATTATTAATTTAGTAGAAAGCACATGTATTGCCATGTTAGAATACCACAGTATTGTTATTGTGTACCAGATAACAGATTGCAAGGCATAGATGATGATGATTATGGAAGATAGCAAAAGGTTATAAATAGTTAATGTATGTTAACTGGATTATTCAACTGGCCAGTGCCACCAGAAGATTGATCTAAATCTGCTGAAACAGCTCCCCACTCCTCTTCAGATGCCCCTGTCTCATTAGTGACTGTTTTGTGTCTGAGTTTTGTTATGTTAAACTTTTTTTTTTATCAGTATTTTGGTTCTGCTTTATTGTGTCAGACATGTTTAATAGGTAATTTCTGGTACTCGGTACTATTTAAAACCAAGAAACCAATTCTATCTAAAGGTTTTACCAGGATATCATCTAGCAAACCAATAAAACATAATGTCATATAGAAAGGAATGGGGGCCCCGAGTGGCCGAGTGGTCTAAAGCGCTGATCGTTACGGATCACTGCCATCTCACCTCTGTCTGCGTGAGTTCGAGTCCAGACTCGGCTAACGTGGGTACGTGAGAAAGCCTGCCAGTAGCTTCTCGTGGGTCGGTGGTTCTTCCCGGGGTTTTCCAGGGTTCTTCCTCCACCATTAATACTGGCTGCCATGTATAGCCTATCTTGTGCTGAAAAATGGCGTTAAACCCTATAACAACAACAACAACAAGAAGAAAGGAATGTCATGACGGACATCTGATTGGCATGTATATCTGCATGTATGTATATGTATCTTTATCTTTTTAAAAATATAAATTGTTTCATCTGTAAGTAAAGGCTTTGAATTATATTGAATAAATGAGAAATCCAAAGACGATTCTCTGAGATGGAACAAAGTGAGAACTCTTTTACTTAAACATAAAACCCAGATATAACTTTTTCCAGCGTAAAATTTGTATCTTTTGGCATAAATTGGAGAATATGTTCATGTTGATGATGTGGTCAAGGTTGTCATAGTAACAAAAATCCTGTTGTCTGAATCATAAAATATGGTGCTTTCCCAAAGTCTAGTAATGACCTTCAGTGCACTGGATACCCCAAGGTCAAACAGGCATAGTTATAATGTATTACAGTATATCGTTCCACTGAAATTGTAATTTTTGTATATATATATTTTGTAAATGCTCATGTATTGGAATATTGAAATATGCATCTCTTAGTTAAATGGATGTGATGAAAATAATTTTCCTGTCATTATTTCCAGACCAATTGAAAAACCATCATGTTTAAAAATATTCATGAGACACAAAGTCATTTAAAGTCTTTTGATTTAAATTTACAAGTAGGTTTTGGTATTAAGAATAAATTTGAAATAAACTCTCCTTTATTTTGTGAAGAAGGTACTGTACTTCTTTTCCATAATGTTTCATCTGCTTTAACAGAATCATTTGTTCATCAGAAAATTTGATGCATTTTGGTATTCAGTTTTGGTTTCGAGTTTGTCCAGTTCAATTTTTGTAGAATCCAATTAGCAGATATTGGTCACTGCCATGCCTTAAGCCATGTACAGATTTAGCCATGAACTTACCTGTCCAACTTTTTTGTCTGTTTTTTGACTGGATTCTGACCATCTGCATTTTCCCCCAGCACTGAGTTGCATCCTTGTGGCCACATCGTTTGCGGTTATTTTATTGGCAAAATCTATTGGACTCTGTGCCTCTAGCCTTCTGGGGTCAGTGCCAGTGAAATTATATGCCTGCTCTTCTCACAGCAGACCAAGTCCATTCTCACATTTATTTCTTGAGCAATCATGGCAAAAAACAAGCAAAAGAAACAGAACATTATGTTTTGCTGATTGCACATGCTAGAATATTTTGTTTTCCAGTGAGGTATATACAACTTTTTTTTTCCACAAGATTATCAAGTTTGATCATGGGCATAATTTTATCTCTTATAAACTGTTCACTGTTACAGAGTTCTCAGCAGCAAATATGTTTTGTTTAACACCCCTCCATACCTGTGGGTTAATATTTTGTGTTCCATTTCTTTGCAACTTGGGCTGTTTGCTTCATCAGTTATAACTAATGTCATGTGCAGAAACAAGTTTTCAGTACATTTTTATCAAACAGGTTTCATTCAGAATTTAAGGTTGATCTATATCTGAAGCAACTCCAAGGGGGGAGTGCTGGATTTTGGAAAAAAAATCCCCAGGGATACCAATTAATGTTTCCCTCTCCACGGTCAAATCCTAACTAAGTCCCATCAAATACTTTCCATGTCCCAAGTGTCACTCTCTACCATATGCTATAATAATTCCTTAATTCCAATTGTTTGATTGACTTGTATAAAGTAATATTTATATATGCATTTGGTATTGAATTCTTAAATATAATTTGTCTGTGAAGTCCAAATATTTCTAATTATCTTGTAAAAAAAAATTTCTTGATCAAGAATAAAACACCAATATTGAATGTAATATGCATTTTACATATCATAGTAATAATAAAAATAATCATTATCATCACCATCAAAGCTAAAATGATCATTATGTACAAGTCTGAAGTTATTTGGACCTGCAGATTTTCAAGTTTTCTGTAATAGCCATTCCTGATGAATAATGAAAAATTAATTATTTCATGAACTGAGTGTTTTGGTTTCAGTGGATGAAGAATTGAAACAAGTTGTTCAGCAGACAGAAGAATACATAACTGCATATGCCATGCAAGGACTCAGGACTTTGTGCATGGGCAAAAAGGTGAGCCTTATGCTTTTTTGTACATTCGAATAGAGTTAAATCCCTTGCCACTTGGATATATACAAGCTAAAAGTGTAAGCAAGTACATTTTTACATATTTCAAGAAAGGTGTATAAGATTGTTACTGACCAATTTGTATTGTAATATAGTATCATGCAATATATTGTTTCAGTTGTTCGTATTTGAATTTATATATTGAAAAGAGACACAAGTGAAACCAGTCAGATAAAGTAATATGTAAACTTTCTCTTTAGAATACATTTCCTGGTCACATTATTGCTAAGAAGTTAACTCTGCTACCTCTTGAATCCAGCCCTTACCAGAAATATGAAAATGTCGTCATTCCCTTCTGTGTAGCACACATGCAAAGGGAGGAAACTCTTTCAAATTACCTTCTCTTTCTACCAGTAGGCTAGATGTTTATCAGTTTAAGCTTCACTGTGGTAAAATCAACATCACATTGCATTGCCTGTCAGTGTCCATTAAGGTCATCTTGATTCCACCCATTGATAAGAAAGTTTGGTACTATTTTGTTAATTAAGGTTTCATCAAAGTTTAGGCAACCTTAGCTGTTTTTAGCAGTTTGTGAATTTTGTTTGTCTGACCTGGTAAGATGCACAAGTGATATTTGTGATTTGTAGGTTTTAATTGTGAACACCAAATGGATTTTTCACTAGTACTTAGAATGAGTACAGATTTTGATCTTTTTACAATTTTGGATTGTTATTTCCCATTTTTTCCTTTATTGTCTTTAAAGATATACAGTGGAAATTGCATGCAAGAAATATAAAGTCAGCAGTGATAATAATGACACATGTCTCACCATCAATATGAACATGCAGCATTTTGCAGTTCATGATCATAATGGACATAGTTGATGTTGCTGCATTAAAGGTTAAAAGGGAGAGAGAGATTGCCAAAGTTGAAGCTGATGATTAGTGACCTCCCGAGTTTCTATCCAAAAACATATTTTGAGGTTAATGTAGTGGGGGGATACTTTTTCCTTGGCACCTCTCTCTCCTAAGATTCTTCAAGTCATGCTGTCAAATATTGTTTAGTCCACTCAGCTTGAGACAGAGAATCAGATGGCATTGACATTTTTAATAGAGGGGAAAGGAAACCAAGTTTCCCTAAGTCTTTGAACAATCTCCAATGACATATCACTTAGACTGACCACAAAAAATTTATCTGTAGGTGCCAGACTTATCCATTTTCTTGGATCAACCTTTTTCCACAAAATGATTGGGTCATCTAAGTTGTTTCCCTTCCATGATGGAGATTCCATTCAGTTCCAGGTAGTTCGAAATTTCCTCAAGGACAGTTTTTTACTCTCAAAATGGGCTATAGATGGAGCTTTAATGCAAACTGAACTCTCCATGGTTATATTCAAGGCTTTTTCTGTTGTCAGAAGCTAATGGCATCTCGGACCAGTGATAGATCTCAGCCAGTTTGACACACATATAACTATGGCAAAGTTCAAGATGGAAACGTCATGGTTTGTGAGGCTTTCCATCAGAAAGGATGAGTCTTTGAGCAGTCTCAGTTCAGTTGGTGTGTACTTACATACCGGACTTTGTGCCTTCAATTTGCTTTCCAAGGAACAGCCTAACAATTTTGTGCTCTGCCATTTGGCCTCAGTACTAGCACATACCAATTATGAAAACACTTGCATTTATCCTCCAAGTTTTTTTTTTTTTACAGCAGTTGCATCATTCCTGGATGACATCCTTGAAAAATACATGGAATGTTCATTTTACTGAAGGATGTGAAAGGTTTTTCCTCACATTTAACAACTGGGCTTTCTAGTCAACTGGCAGAAGTTAGGTTTTATTCCTTCACAATGCTAACAGTCCATCTGGGCATGGAATTTTTTTACAGATCCCATCATCCTTTATCTCCCTCCCATGCAAATCATTTGGATTAATGAGCTCTCTTATTCAGTCAACAGGGTAGGGATTTTAATGAGAGAGTTTCTGTAACCCTTCAGTTTACAAAATGCAGCAGCAGATTTGATTCCTCTCTGCTGCCTTTTGATGTCCTCTGTGTACCTGGCACTACTGTTTCTGTGGTTTCCCTTTTTTGGTTACCTAGATCCTGTTTTGATCTCAACCAAGATGAAACAGTTTCCTAGTCATAGGCCACTAGAAAGCAGGGACCAGCAGCACTTCTTTTTTTTTGTGTGAAAGAGAATTAACTGAGGATATAACCCATCAAGCCATAGCATTGTAGTTGAATCTGGTCATTTTGCTGAACATACTCTGAGTTGTTACAAGACCAGATTTGTCTCATGAAAATCTCAGCATATGAGATTCAAGTGCAAAATTTTGCTTGGAGGCATTATAAACGCTGTTGTCTGGCATCAACAGTCAACCTTCTCGAGTTTCAGTCTTTAATATCTAACATTGGAAAGACATTAATTGACTCTAGTTCACACAAAGGCAGTAGTGCTGCAAACCAAAGGACCTTGTTAATATCAGCATAACCTTTCCATGGGAGTGGACTTGTAGCAATTTTGCTGGATTCACCCAGATTTTTACTTGGGAAGTAAACATCACCCATTTCTTATTAATCATGTATTGACATCACATGTAATGTGACTGCTGCTTGTGCTGTCTTCTCATTAGAACGGCAACTTTTCTATATAGGGACTCTAGCCATATTTTTTTCAAGCATACCCATGGTAGAATTTGGATGCTCAGCATTGCCTCCCACAAATACATATTTTGCTATTGCTAATGTCATTGGAGAGTGTATTCAATGAAGATGGTACATTTCCTCGAGAATATTTTTCCAATTACATTACTATCAAGCCCTCCCATATGTCCCTACAATGTCTGACATCCTTGTCAATCTTTTTCTCAAGCTTAAACTGGTGAAGATCAGGTGTATGGATAGCAACCGAGTGGTAGAGAATGGAGGTAATTTAGAAGAGTTACTTCCCTTTGTCTATGTTAAATAAGAGGAGGGGGGGGGCTGTATTTTGAGAGGTATCAAAACATCTTTCCAAACATAATTTGCAGAAAAATTTACTTTAATTTTTAAAATGAAATATTTACAGCATACAGATACACCAAAATTGTATTTGCTTCCAACTGAAAATTGATTTGTTTAAATTTCCATAAATTTAAACTTATCCTTCAGTAGAGCTAAATTTCTGTTGAAAATATTGGTGATTGCTGATTGTGAATCTTTGTTCAGTTAGTTTTTTACTGAGATATTTTATTTAATTTTCTTTGTTTTTGTACTGGAAATTATAAAGATCTAGTAAGCTAAAATGTCCTGAAAAGTCTGGCGAAAATTTGTCATTATTTGTATGCCCAGCTATGAATATGTTTGGAGCATATAGTAGTGTCACTCTTTTCTGTCTTTGTGTTTGTCTGTCCTTCTGCCCAGTCAGGTTTTGTGCTTAGGCGACTTTTTCAATCACTTGTATTGGGTACTCCCATTCTGTACCTTTTTCAATCACTTGTATTGGGTACTCCCATTCTGTACCTTTTTCAATCACTTGTATTGGGTACTCCCATTCTGTACACATTTCTGTTTTCTTCTTAATGTATGCTTGAGTGATCATAATACATTGTGAGTAACACCAATTCCTCACAAATGTAGCCATCCTAAGTTTAAATTTCAGCTTAAAATCATTGTCTGACAACATAGGGGGGAGTCAGACAAGAGTGATCTCCCCAGGATGGTGGGGTTGGTGTGTTCATACTTTAGGTATTACTTCTTCTCATATTAGAAAGCATTCTCTTTTTAGAGACCTCACAAAATCCTTTATCAAGTGGTATTTTCCACACTACTGAATGAGTTTGAGGAGATTCTCACATGAGGGAAGTATATAAAATCTATATTTCTGTCAGTTTCTTACTCTTTTCTGTTGGAGACAAAGTTTTCAAACTCGATAACAACAAGAACTTTGTCATATGAGATACAAATCAGCAACTGTTTTTATCTACCTGCCATGATCACTATTACATTTATTCAATAATGTGTACCTGACTTATTTTAGTTTTGTGGTCGTTATAGGTTTGCAGTCATTGACAGGATACTATTATTGTGCAAATAACTTCAATAGAGATTTATGGTTCACTGATCTTCGCTTCATAATAAGGTCATGTGATGTATTCTGGTCGCTTACTGTAAAACATTAATGACCAAGATGGTCTTGCAGGTAATTTCTAATGAAATTTATTTTGTTCATGATAATTTTGTTCGATGCTTGAAGAATTTCATCTGCTCTAGTTACAAGTACATTTATTCATTCAGTTCAAATATGGTGTCCTCTGATGGAGGTAGGGACAATTTATTGGGAAGCAGTGTCTCCAAACCCTATCCAGAATTATGAACCTCAACTGGAACAGACATTCTTGGCAGTACCATTAGGGCTAATTCTGGACAGGTACAACAACCCATCTGTAATTCTGATGACATTCATTGCATCTTGACAGTAGTCAACACTAGCTCCGACATGAAACTGGCACCAAAAGAAAGAAAATACTGAACTTGCTCTGTCAGAACCAGGCTCTGCCATCAAATATAAATTGCTCATGGTCAATATTGAATCCACTCTAGCCTGCAGATATGCCTGAAGAAACTGCTTATAATGATTAATATCTTTCCTGTCCCAGCTTAGGCAAGAGACATCCAGAATAATGCTTAGATGGTCTTGTACCACCATATGGCCAGGTTAGTGCCATTATTAGTTGCTATAATGTACAATGGCCGAGAGTTGCAGACTGATTTACATTGGATAAAAAAACTAAACTTTTTACATGTGTTTCTGATAGACTATGACCAAGGCTGTCTATCCAGCCCCAAATCTAATAGCTTTGGCAGCCAACACTCTTTCCATAGATAGGAATGGTATGGATGACTACACTTTCCCTTCAACAAGTCTGATCATAAAGTCATACAGATCTTGCAAACATCTAGGGAATCAGTGCAGTCTTGTCCTGATTGCTCCCCTCCAGTGGAAAAAATCATAATACACAGCTGGTTCAATCAGGCAGTGAGAATTCCAAGGAAATCATGGCCATTTTTCACCTGCTCAAAAACCTTTATGACTGGAGTTTCATCTGAATCCTGATATGCTGAACCTACATGTCTGGATCACGTCAAACATGACCACAGGGACAACCAGTTCTCAGTGGCGGAGAAAATCACCCAGGCCAGAAGGCTAACCACTTTGGCTTTTCAAGGTGAAGAAGTGCAGCACCTAACATGATTCAAGGTTTTCATTCCACAATCTCAGATACATTGCATGACCACAGAATGACATAGACCTTTATGAAACCTTGATCTGTCATTACCAAAGGCTTTTGCCCTGAGCCTGAAATGCAATCTCCCATGGATTCTGACATGGTTAGATAAGGCATCATTTGAACTGCTATAATTGGTTCATCTCTCATATAAGACCTGCTTTCAAGTTGTACTAACAACAGCAGGCAGGATCAGCAAAATACATGCCTTTTGCCAGTCTTCCTGAACTATCTACAGTTCTGTTGGGATGGTTTGGTTTCACTCATGATGGACCATGCATTCATTTTCATTCATGGGCATTGAGTATTTTGTGGTGAAACCTCTTTCCTCATCAGACCTTTACCTCAAGGCTCAGTTTACATGATCTGGCAGGTTTATTTATTTTAAGTGGTACTTAATATGAACCAAGCTGGTGCAAAGAGGGAGATCTCTTCTGTTTTTAACAATGAACAAGGGAAAGGTTGATATCTCAGCTTAGGCTTGTATAATCCTAGATAAGATGGGTTATTCAGTTTGCATACCGAGAATTAACCCGAGATCAAATGAAATCAATGTACGTTTTGACTTAGAATTTTTAGGCAGTTGCCACCAGCAGTGCTTCTGTTTCCCAATTAATGTTATACAATTCATGGGATGAAGGTCAGAGGAGACTTTCTTTAGCTTTGCCTACAAGAGTTTTAATCACAAAGGGCTCAGTTTGACCTGGTGAGACATATAGCAGCCATACAAGATGTCACCTTCACAGTTCATTTGTCAGCTTCTCAATGATGTATCTCTGTAACTTTTTCTGAATTGGTGGGGGAGTGGTTAAGGTTTTCCCAGTCTGCTGACATATGGAGCAGTTTCTCCAGCCTAAATATAGCTCAAGGGTTGAAGCTGCTTCACGTATCTTAGGGCACCAATGAAGGGCCTTCTGTGGGGTAAGGGGATGTAACTATCTCTGTTTTCTAAGTTATTGTGATCATTTTAATGATTTTGAAGAATAAACCAATTTTGAGTAAAATACGTTTCCATAATAATACTTACCCAATCATAATATGAAGACACTCCCTAGACATCCCCAGTTACAGCCACCTGATATAGCATGCATTCCACTCCAGCAGTGACTTAAGTATTAATGGAATTTTTTGCCAGTCCTTGAATCCAAGGAAGATCAATCTTGTCCTACTTCCACCATGTGGGCAAACAACATTTAGCTTTTATGTATCTAAAATTTAACTTGGAAGGGTTGAATTTTCATGGTAAAGGTCATATCATTCATTAATCATTACTGAATAAAAACATATTTTACTCCAGAATTTGGTCTCTAATAATTCTTTTTCACAGACCTTGAGGAAAGAAGAGTATACTCTTTGGAACAAGAGGTATAAAAATGCAGAAACAGCCATGGAGGGACGTGAAGAGAAAATGTTGGAGTGCATATGTGACCTTGAAAAAGATCTAGACTTGTTAGGAGCTACAGGTATTGAGGACAAACTTCAAGATAGTGTACCAGAGACAATCTTCAATCTGCGACAAGCAGGAATCAAAGTGTGGGTTCTTACTGGAGACAAGCAAGAAACTGCCATTCAAGTGGCCCATGCCTCCAAACTTTTTGACAATACTCATGAGATGATTATTATCAACACAAATAATTTGGTAAGGCATATACTATTCAGACATTTCTACAATTCATTTTTTTGAACACTATTTGTCATGCTGGAATAATGACAATATTAGGCATCACTTGGCTATGGTGTTTGATGTGTTGCTGTTGTCAATAATGCTGAAATATTGTATGATTAAGATTTTAATAACAATAATAATTATTTATGCTGAAGGCTCATCTAATATGGAGTTGAGATGTATTAGAATATACAGTATTTTCATTATGTACATTAAAATACATGAACTACACCAGATATGTATTATTGACTGGAGGCAGTACTGTATGGCAAGATTGTACAAATTATAAAGTTAAATTTTTCATTACAAAGAATGATTTACATTAAAATTTTGTGTTTAAAAGCAGCTGGGTTCTTTAACTCAGATGGCCTTAAAGCTAGGTGACATTATGGTATAGCCCTGGTTCTGTCCTTTATTTTTTAGTGTTCAATATCTTGCTGTCATTTTGGAAGCCATATATCAGATCAGATTTAGATCAGACTTGGAGTATAAGCTTCAATATAAGCTTCCAGCTTCAAGAGATGGGAACAGGTTGCCGAATCATAGGGATCCAAGCATATTAGTATAGTGGTCTTGCACCTAATTGACTGAGCTTGTTACCACTTCATTTGCTGTATTTCTGTTCTGATCCTGATCAGAACTGGAATATAAGATTATATCATGATAATCTCAGAGGAGTTTGATAATTACCAAGATCCACATATATTATTATTCAATACTGTATTACTGAAGTGTTTTTGCATGTGATTGGCTGACATTGATGTGACTCATGAGGCCAAATTTTTTTTATCTGCCTTTGATCAAACTTGGATTATGGGGTTATATCATAGTCTCAAACAAATTAGATGATGATTGAGATCCATGCATATTAATGGTAAGAGCTTGAATCTGACTGGCTCTTTTTATAATCAGATTTTGATGAGAAATAATCTTCTTACATCACTATTTAGAATTGTTTTTTTTTTTTTAATTTTGAGCAAGATCTGCACATATTTGTGAGGTAATCTTCTATCAGATTTGCAGAGCATGTTATTTCTTTACAGACTATATTTCTCATCTGATTTCAAGAGAAAGTATATTTCAATGAAAAATTTTCAGATTTTGTACAAATGATGACAGTTTGCCATCAGACAAGGCTATTGATGCAACAACCTTTTATTAAAATGATTCCTTCCAAAATATGACTACCAGAATTTAGAAATTTGACAATTGTGCTTGCCATTACTAAAAATAGAAAACACTCAGCATAATTTGTCTAATTTTATCCATCTTGCAAGCTTATACTGATTATGCCAGTTCGATCATTATTAGCAAAATGGAAAATCATTTAAATAGCTTCTTCTCAATAGCCACTCAACAGATTTGGACTAAAATTTTAAGAAATCATCATTGATATGAAGGGCTTTTTACATTTGTGCAAATGATGCCGATCCATGGTCAAGTATGGCTGTTGAAAATCCTTTTAATTACTTATTTGAAAGAAAACTTGCTACTTACTCATCACTAGACTGAATAGATCCAGATTTGCACTCATATTCAAAATGGATTCATAAATTAAAAGACCCAACTAACAGTGACCCTTCTGTGAAAATAGGTAGACCTCATCAACAAACCATAAATTAAAAGTTCCAGCTAACAATGATCATTATGTGAAAATAGTAAGACCCCATCAATAAACCATGCATTTAAAGACCCAACGAACAATGACTCTTCTGTGAAAATAGTTAGACCTTATCAATAAACCATGAATTTCATGACCCAACGAACAATGATCTTTCGATGAAAACAATAAGACTTTTCTTGCAGGCTAGTAATTAAAGGACCACCAAATAAGTCATTTTTCACAAACCACAAAAATTGGTAACCACAGAAATGAATCAATTCACCATATTATGATATTAGAAGACTCTTTTTATTTTATGGATGGACAAGATATGTGCACTTTGTGATCTGACTTACGTAATGTTATTGATGTTAGGATTTTGCACTAACATCTCTATGTTGTTAGCCAAGTTATGTTACCACTAGATCTTTTTTGTGCTAGATGTAGTCACCCTCTCATTTTATACCAAGGTTGTAGTTGTAAAAGAAACAGAGTCTTTGCTAAGAAGAGCAAGTCAGTGGGTGTCTGAAAAATAAACACTTTCATCTCAGTGTGTGGACAGGATTGGGGAAATTGAACTTGTAGAGAATCAGACTTGTATTTGCACCATGGCAAGCCTCATCCATAGCATTTATGCAGTTGGATTGGAGTTCCTTATTCTGCCCTTAATATTTGGAAGATTGAGTTTTGTCCATATTTAGAGATTTTAAGAAATGGTTGTCATTTTTCTGGTAGTGACATTGGATGGTGGTGACAGGATTGTTTTTAATAAAAGGTTTGTGTTTTAAGTCATATGAGCAGGAGGTAAATTGTTGCACATTTTGCATGCAGAATATGATTTTCAGTGGAATCTTTGTTCCAAATTTATTATAAATTACAGGAGGAAACGAAGGATTTGATAGAACATCATCTACAGGACATAGAGAGAGACAAACCCCAAGCTCTCAAAAACCAGTCTGCTATGTCCCTGAAGTCAGCTGCTGCTGAGAAGAAAAAAGAATATGCCATGGTAATTGATGGTGTGTCTTTAGCCTTTGCCCTGACTGAAACGTTGAAGAAACACTTTCTGAAGCTCGGAGAGCAATGTAAATCTGTAATTTGTTGCAGAGTTACTCCAATACAAAAAGGAAATGTGGTACAGCTGGTCCGTGATGACCTACACCAGCTAACATTAGCCATTGGTGAGTAGTGCTAGATTAATGATGCCTTTTGATTGATTATTATGGTATGAGATTTTTAATTTTGTTGTTTTTTCTTCCAAATAAATTAGAAATTAATGAAAATATCATAAACATTAAATATCATAAATGTAAAGGTAGGGAATGATGTCAGACCACAGCATGAAATTAAAACATAACAATAATTTTGTAAGATCAGAAGCAAAAACATCTGGTACCATAAAAATTACATACAATTCAATAATATCTGTTTGTAAATGGAATCATGGATTAAATAATAGGCATTATGGATTCAGTAATGAGTGGCATCATGGATTCAGTAAAAAGAGGCATCATGGATTCAGTAAAAAGAGGCCTTGTTGATTCAGTAAAAGATGCATCGTGGAGTCAGTATACTTGGTAATAAGAGGCTTCATGGATTTAGTAATACTTGGTAATAAGAGGCTTCATGGATTCAGTAATACTTGGTAATAAGAGGCTTCATGGATTCAGTATGCTTGGTAATAAGACGCTTCATGGATTCAGTAATACTTCGTAATAAGTGGCTTCTTGGATTCAGTAATACTTAGTAATAATTGGCTTGTTGGATTCATTTAGTAATAAGAGGCTTCATGGATTCAGTAATACTTGGTAATAAGAGGCTTCATGGATTCAGTAATACGTGGTAATAAGAGGCTTCATGGATTCAGTAATACTTGGTAATAAGAGGCATCATGAATTCAGTACTACTTGGTAATAAGAGGTTTCTTGGATTCAGTAATACTTGGTAATAAGAGGTTTCTTGGATTCAGTAATACTTGGTAATAAGAGGCTTCATGGATTCAATAATACTTGGTAATAAGAGGCTTCATGGATTCAGTAATACTTGGTAATAAGAGGCTTCATGGACTCAGTAATATTTGGTAATAAGAGGCTTCTTGGATTCAGTAATACTTGGTAATAAGAGGCTTCATGGTTTCAGTAATACTTGGTAATAAGAGGCTTCATGGATTCAGTATACTTGGAAATAAGAGCCTTCATGGATTCAGTAATACTTGGTAATAAGAGGCTTCATGGATTCAGTTATACTTGGTAATAATAGGCTTCATGGATTCAGTAATACTTGGTAATAAGAGGCTTCATGGATTCAGTAATACTTGGTAATAAGAGGCTTCATGGATTCAGTAATACTTGGTAATAAGAGGCTTCTTGGATTCAGTAATACTTGGTAATAAGAGACTTATGGATTCAGTGTACTTGGTAATAAGAGGCATCATGGATTCAGTAATAATAGGCATCATGGATTCAGTAATAATAGGCAACATGGATTCCGTAATTGGAGGCAGCATGAATTACTTGACGCTTGGTAATAAAAGGTAGCATTGATTCAGTAACACATGTTATTGAAAGGCATCATGGATACAGTATTATTTGTTAGAAAGTGGCAGCATGGAATCAATGATACTTGGTAATAAGAGATATCATTGATTCAGTAATACTTGTTAATTAGATGCAGCATGAATACAGTTAAAAACAGGCAACACATGGCATGGATTTGGTAGGCCTTGTTAATAAGTAGTTGCATGGAATTAGTAGGCCTTGTTAATAACTAGTAGCATGAATTTAGTAGGCCTTGTTAATAAGTAGTAATTTGGATTTAGTAGGCCTTGTTCATAAGTAGTAGCATGGATTTAGTAGGCCTTGTTAATAAGAAGTAGTATGGAGTTTGTAGGCATTGTTAATAGGAAGTAGCATGGATTTAGTAGGCCTTGTTAATAAGTAGTAACATGGATTTAGTAGGCCTTGTTAATAAGAAGTGGTTTAGAATTAGTTGGCCTTTTGTTAATAACTAGTAGCATGGATTTAGAAGGCCTTTTTAATAAGAAGTAGTATGGATTTAATAAGCCTTGTTAATAAGTAGTAACACGGATTTAGTAGGCCTTGTTAGTAAGTAGTAATTTGGATTTAGTAGGCATTGTTAATAAGTAGTAGCATGGATTTAGTAGGCCTTATTAATAAGATGTAGTATGGATTTAGTAAGCCTTGTTAATAAGAAGTAGTATAGAATTAGTAGGCCTTGTTAATAAGTAGTAGCATGGATTTAGTAAGCCTTGCTAATAAGTAGTAACATGGATTAGGGAGGCCTTGTTAATAAGAAGTAACATGGCTTTCAGAGGCCTTGTTAATGAGAAGAAGCAAGGTTTTAGTAGGCCTTATTAATAAGTAGTAGCATGAATTTAGTAGGCCTTTTATTAAGAACTAGCAAGGATTTAGTAGGCCTTGCTATAAAAAGTAGCAAGGATTTAGTAGGCCTTGCTATAAAAAGTAGCAAGGATTTAGTAGGCCTTATTAATAAGTAGTAACATGGATTTAGTAGGCCTTGTTTATAAGTAGTAGCATGAATTTAGTAGGCCTTGTATTAAGAACTAGCAAGGATTTAGTAGGCCTTGTTAATAAGTAGTAACATGGATTTAGTAGGCCTTGTTAATAAGTAGTAACATGGATTTAGTAGGCCTTGTTTATAAGTAGTAGCATGAATTTAGTAGGCCTTGTATTAAGAACTAGCAAGGATTTAGTAGGCCTTGTTAATAAGTAGTAACATGGATTTAGTAGGCCTTGTTAATAAGTAGTAACATGGATTTAGAAGGCCTTGTTTATAAGTAGTAACATGGATTTAGAAGGCCTTGTTTATAAGTAGTAACATGGATTTAGTAGGCTTTGCTAATAAGTACTAACATGGATTTAGTAGGCCTTGTTAATAAGTAGTACTGTAGCATGGATTTATTAGGCCTTGTGAATAAGTTGTAGCATGGTTTTATAGGTCTTGTTAATATTAAGTAGCATGGATTTATTAGGCCTTGTTAATAAGTAGTAAAATGGATTTTCTAGGCCTTGTTAATAATATTGTGGTGTGAAATTAGTAGGCCTTGTTAGTAAGTGTTGTGTGTTCCTTTAATTAAAACTACTTATCATCATCAATATGACAAAAGGTAACAGTTAAGAAATATACAGTGTTGTTCAGCTCAAGTCAGTGTGATGTCCAGTTGTCATAAAGCACACATGGTATTTTAGATAATATGGCTTCTCTTGTTTAGGTCACAAAATGTAAATGAAAGGATACCAGACTAAAACCAATCAGTCATGTGACAGACTTGCTTCCTTTGTGAACACATTTAATTTTCTTTTAGTTGCCCATGAAGGTGTAAATTGTTGCAGAAAGTGCAAAATGTCATCACACATTCTCAGTTTTGTATGAAACATGAAAGCAATTTGCCTAAATCAAATATGGAGGATACATGAAAGCAATTTAATTAAATCAAATATGGAGGAAATGTGAAATCATTTTGACTAAATCAAAATATGGAGAGTCATTCTGATTGCTGTTGAGAAATTGTGTGATAGAGAGATTCAAATAAACATTTTCATATATATTCCTGAGCAGTGGGAAAATGGAATGAATAAAATTATAGTTACAGCCAGATGTTTGTACATTGATCATATTGACATGACTTTTAATTGACTTTGCTCAGTGACTGATGATTATTCCTAATTATTTCAAATAAAAATAAGCTTTATCTAGTGTAATGCAAAACATGCAAGATTTTTGGAAAATGAGGTTGATAAATATTTAATAATTAATATGCCTTTCTTACTTTTTATGCAATACTTATTTTTCATTAGTATGATTCCATTCTATAAAGGCCACCCCTTGTATGAGGCCACTTTTCCACTGCAGAGAGAGTGGCCTTATTAGAGAGGGACACCTGTATATATAACCTATTAGTGCTGTATTTCATGATCGTTTTGTATTGGCTTGAGACTGATAATGAAGAAAATAGCAGAATTCAATGATTGTTATTGGTTCATTGTACAGGGTATGATTAAATTGATTTAGCAACAGTCTCCATTGTGTCTGATCTCCTGAAAACTGTATTGAATATTAACTGGCATTCTTTGTTTAGTCAAGGCTTCATTAGCAGACCTGATATGTAAGCATCATTATTCAGGCAGCATATTCATAGTACCTTCATTATCGTCAGTGTTGAGATTATTATTTATTCTGTTTTATTTTTCAAGTGTTTGATAGCAAAGATCTGTCATAGCACAGTTTGCAAAACAGAGACTTGCATTTCAGTTTTCAAAAATGACTCTTGATGTAACATCAACTACAACAATGTATCATCATCAAAATTATCATCGTTATCATCATCATCAATGTCATCATCATCAGTATTAATATATGTATTGTGCCTGAGATTTTGGAAGCCTTATACAAGGACAGTTCATCATGGCACAGACTGTTTGTTTTACTCATCATTTTGTTAGTCCCTTATTCTTGCAATGCAGGTGATGGTGCTAATGATGTGAGCATGATCCAGACAGCAGATATTGGGATTGGGATATCGGGACAGGAGGGAATGCAGGCCGTTATGGCCTCAGATTTTGCTATAGCCAGATTCAAGTATTTGCAGAAACTCCTACTTGTCCATGGACACTGGTCGTATGATCGACTTGCGAGATTTGCAATCTTTATGTTCTATAAAAGTTTGGTAAGTTGTTTCGGTTTTGTTTTCTGTTTGTCTAGGCTACTCTTAATACATTTTTTATTTTGAGCCTGAAATTTGTCTTGTTGTTTTTGCAAGTATTATCTTTCCGATGGGTACTTAAGTTTATGTATAAGTCTCTTATGGGCTCTGGGCTTTTAATGCTTGGGACAGCTCTTTTATCATTATGGTCAGGGCTTTTAACATCAGGGACATTGCTTTTAATGTCAGGACCACCCCAGTGACCTAGTGGTTAGAACATCTGCCTTGGATGCAGGGGGTTGGAGGTTCAAACCCCAGCTGAGTCATACCAAAGACTCGTAAAAATAGAACATGCAGCTGCCTTGCTTGGTACTCAGCATTAAGGGTTAGTGTTAGGACTGGTTGCCCTGGTGTCAGGATAATGAGACTGGGTGGGACATTATGCTACATGTCTATGGTATTATGCCTCAGTACTAGACATCATTATAAACTGTCACAATGCAGACTTCTTAGCAATATGACCGGAAAATTGTTAAAGTGACATTAAAAATCCAAATCACTCACTCACTCACTCACTCACTTTTAATGTCAAGGGCTGGAAAAATAATGTTAGGAACAATGCTTTTAACATTGTGGATAGGGTTCTTAACATACACAAAGGACAGGGCTTTTAATGTCAGGCCAGGGATCAAAATGCCAAGAGGATGGAGTGCTCTTAACTTCAGCAACAGGGCTCTTAACATCAGGGACTTGGCTCAAAACACCATTGACAGGGCTCCAAATGTTGGGAACTGGATTCTTACTATCAGGAAAAGGGTTTAGTGTCACAGGTACACAATACCCAGAAAACTGGTACCCCACAAAAGACAGTGAATTCAGAGTATGCCAGCAGCCATGACAGATATATCTCACTGATAGTCAATTTACATGTCAGCAGTCATGACAGATCTCACTGACAGTCAATTCACATGTCAGCAGCCATGACAGATAGATCTCACTGACAGTCAATTCACGTGTCAGCAGCCATGACAGATAGATCTCACTGACAGTCAATTCACATGTCAGCAGTCATGACAGATAGCTGTCAGTTGTCCATAAAAAATGTTGACTCAGCTATCTGTGTTGTTCTTATAAATCGTAACAGCTGCTTGTAATATGTTTCCAAATTTCTGGCATTCATCGTCATAGTTAATACTTAAAGCTAATAATTAACCACTACAAAATAATATAGGTAGATTTTAGGAAAATTGTGTCTTGTATTGTTTTACAATTCAAAATACAGAATGTTATTGAAGCAATGCAAGCGGTAAATATCTTGATATCAGATAAAATCACCTTATTGAGTATGTAATATAGCTTGAATTTGTTTTAATACTATTGATATAAAATAAAATCACCTTATTGAGTATGTAATATAGCTTGAATTTGTTTTAATACTATTGATATAAAATAAAATCACCTTATTGAGTATGTAATATAGTTTGAATTTGTTTTAATACTATTGATATAAAATAAAATCACCTTAGCATGTAATATAGTTTGAATTTGTTTTAATACTCTTCATGACTCTTTAAAAAAAACCCTTGATATTCAGACCACTAATTAGTATCGTCATTACACAGACATTGGAGAAGTTTGATGATTGCAGATATTGGTATTTACAGACCTGGATAGAGATGTTTAAATAAATATCAGATGTTTAAATAAATATCAGTACAGACTTAAAGATATACATACAAAAATCATACAGTTCTTTGTTTATTTTAATCAGAATTACCTGGATGTTTTCATAAGGGAAAAACATTGTTTTCAATCTCTTATTTACCTAATTTTGTTCTTGTCTTACAGGTTTCCACATTTGTTTTGTATTGGTTCGGCTTCTACAGTGGTTTTTCTGGTTCTACACACATTGACAGTTTGTACCTGTTGCTCCAACATGTAGCTTTCCATGCCTTCCCACCAGTTCTTAATGGTATTTTTGACAAAGATCTGTCAGAAACAACTCTTATGACAAATCCTGAACTTTACAAAGTTGGACCAGCAAATAATGTACGTAAAATGTATATAACTTTATTTACTGTGTTTGCCTGGTTTGTTATGCTGCCACCCTTAATGATTCATTCAGTGTTGTCCATGTCTGTGTCCATCTGTCTCATCAGTTCATCGGTCAATTGTCATGTAGGTTATTTATTTGGCTTTTGTGCAGTGATTTATAAATGACTTGACAGGACACTCCATAAAACTGGAAGTGGAAGGTCAACACTTAAAAGTAACTGGGGTTTAGGCATGCATCCTGATGGCTATCAAGGGCAGTAAAAAGCAGCTGGTTGCTCTAGCAGATTTAGGCAGGTAAATTTTTGGGCTGTCAGAGCAAGGAATGCCATAATGTATTATCTATGTCCATCTCTCTTTCTGGACATACATCTCTATATGTTGGTTTGCTTATCAGTTCATACATTATTCATTTGGTTTCTGAAGGAATTAATAGGGCATTGCATACAATAGGAAGTAGCAGGTAAAGATTTTGAGTGGGATTTAGGGGTGCTTTCCAATGGAGTACATGAGGCAGCAAAAAAAGTAGCTGGTTGCTCTGAAAGATTCATGTGGGTAAATTATCTGGCTATTCAGGATCTAAAGGAATGTTCTAATTAATTAATTAATTAATTAATCAAATTAATTTTTGACTTAAGAAGACCAAGGCCAATTCAATTTAACCGTCTCCCATCAAACTTTGCTTTATATTCATAGTGATCCCCAGCTGTGAACCTTTGGGTTAGTGAACACAAAAATCCTAAATTTGAACCCTGTTATAGTGATAACAATTACTAGAGATATATTACTTTACTGAATAAGTTGGTTAAACCCACTGGAGCAGTAATGAATGTCAGGCAGAAAGTGAAACTTTATATGAAATGGATTTCAAAATGGCAGAAGAAAAGAAGAAAAACATTAATTCAGCCTCAATAAATCTCTTGAAAGCTAAAACTTTTTCTAGCCTGATTGCAATAATGTTGGAGGTGTATAACATTAAAGAAGAATTTGACTTAGTCCTTCACTGTTAGAGTATGGTCAGGGCATCAGGTAGGAGAATCCTAAAGTAAAGAAAGCTATTTATTTGGTTTTTCATGTAAGTAACAGATAAAACAGACTGAAATTAGCCTGTTATGATCGTATCACTGGCCCACTTTTGTTAATGAAAGGGGGGGAGGATTTTTTGAAAACCTGGCTGAAATACTGCAACATTGCAGCTGCCTATGTTTACAACAATGTAACATTTTTATTAGTGTTGCCTTGACTTGGCCTTGAACTTTTAATTCTGAGCAACCTATTTTTGAAGATACTGAAAAGGCTGCTTCATAGGTTTACATTCAGTTAGTTGTACACATTATAGGTATATCAGCATAGAATGTACCTACAACTCAGTATATATATATACACATATTAAGCCCAAGTTTATGGGGAATTAAGACATGTAAGGCACTTTTCCATCAGTGGCCTTATTACAAAAAATTTTGTTGTTGTTATGTTTGGTTTAAGTTTTTTACATGCATACATTTCCTAAAACCCCTTGATAAATTCCTATCATAATTAACAAGAGTTGTTATAAAGGTGAGACAGTTCATTCAACGACATGCTTATTTGCCCCTTTTGTCTTTGAGTCAAGGTCACCATGCTAAAAAAAACTTGTTATGAGTCTGGTTAACAATGTTTTATCAGTGTGTATGTATATATATATATATATATATATATATATATATATATATATATATATATATATATTAAGATCCTTGATAGATTCTCATCATACTTGGCATGAATCGTTATGAAGATGAAGGCAGGACAGCTCATTCTGCGACTTAAACAATAGACTCCAATCATCTAGTGCATAATGGATCTATGGTGTTTGCAATTTTGGGTATATTATACATAGTCAGATTTGGTGTCCTTATTGTTTTATGTATTATTCTGATGGTCAAATTATCTTCCAGTAAAGAAGAAAGAAATTAAGTCAGGAGTTATTGTAGACTTAAAGGTACAAGGCACGTGATTAAGACAAATACTGAGATGATGGGGATGTTCAGTATTAAATGGAAATACCTTTTAAATTGATGATGTACTATGATTTACATCACTGTGCATGTAAACTTCACTTTTCTTTTTCAGATATACACCAGATTATCCTTCTTTGTGATTGCCCTGGATTCCTTGTATCAGAGTGTTATCATTCACTTTGCTTGCTATTTTGTAAGTATAGTAGTTTAGCTTATCCTAGTGCTTTACACTGCCTTGCAAATTCAGTCCTCCCAACCCAGAGATGAGAATCACACCTCTAGGGATAATAGTTTGACAATGAAAATGTTTAAATATTATCTGCTTGTTAAGATGGGAGTCAGAATATTTGCAATTCAGTTCAGTACATAACCTTTTTGTAAGTTGAGTCTAGTAAATGATAATTTATTCTTAGTGATAAGATAATTTCTGTGATTTTCTCTGGCATTTATCCATAGCATCCAATTTAATGTTAGCGTAATTATTATCTTTTACTCCATCTAATTACATGTAACAGTGGGTAGGATTAAGTGTGGCATCTGAAAGAAATGCAGTTGGCAAAGATAATGGCTTCCACCAATGTGTATATTTGCTATATTGTGTGCCATTCTGACCATACTTGTTACATTTGTTTGTGATGTTCTGGAGTGAGATGGGTCACATTCATGGTCAGTAAGTTGTCTTGTACTAGCAAGAATGCATAAGGATGTGGATGCCACCAGTATTGCCAGTCAGGACACAGGACACAGAGCAAAACCTTGTAATTGCCCTGTGTACCTAATTCACCCTTCATTTCTCAAGTGAAGTAGGTTGACCATCTCAGACACACCAGATGTGGAAAACCTGCTCTGAACCTCACACCATGGAAATGGTCTAGATTATCAAAGCAAGTTATGTCATCAAGAGACTAAGAATGGTTTCAGCCTAGTTTTTCTCCCCAACAGCCTTCTTACAGAAAAGGATGTTATGCTCATGCCACCATTTTCTGACATCACAGATGGGGGAAGACTTCAGAATTTTACCGTAGAATGAGGAAGACCCTTACAATCTCCTTTGGCTCCTGCAAATCATTTTGAAAGGCCTCCAGATCACATTCCTTGACACTCCCCTACTCTCAAGTTGCTCATTTCAGTATAGATGCTTCCAGAAATCCATACAGGTCAGATGTTCTGAAGCAGGAAATGAACACTGTTACGAAAAGGGTAGCAAGGGAATAACACAACCTCACCAGAATTTTACTTCATACCTTTCCTCATTGCTTGGAAAGTGGTGATTCCTACTAGTCATAGGTCATAAATTAAAGACTCTGCAAGCAACACATTTGGGAACCCAGATTCATATGGGAATCTTTGAGATCTGGTCTCTGCTATTCAGGAGGAGATTTTGTGATCAATCTAGACCAGGGGTCTCAAACTCAAACCATCCTGAGGGCCGCATGAGGGCATTTTTGATGGCCCAAGGGCCGCACTTCCTTTGTAATCTCTCATGAAACCATATGACGCCAATCATTTTGTGGGCCACAGGATATGGCTTGGCGGGCCACGTGTTTGAGACCCCTGATCTAGACCTTTAAGATGCCACCTTTATATTCTCATGCACAGATCTTCAGGGAAATTTCTTAGGCTTGCTTTTAGGAATACTAACATTTAAGGGCATTCCTTTTCAGTCTGAATCTCAGTCACAGAATTGTCACAAAAATCATGGATAGAGTTCTTTCACTTCAAAACCACCTCCATTTTAATGACATTGAAGCACCTGGACCTTCTCTGAAAGCAAAAAAGCAAGAAATTTTTTGTAACATAACATGAAAGTCCCTTGTTTCACCCTTGCTTTGCCTCAGATTCCATGTCAGGTAGGATGAATTTGATCTCTATCCATTCCAGTAGTTCATTCTTCGTGGCATGAAGTACAGAATCTTTATTAACTGAGTATATTTTCCTCAAGAACATACCTTGAAGATCAAGTCATTGGTGTCCTCAGTCCACTCAAAGGGTCAGATTTCAACCATGGAATTATTTTGCCTTTTGGGTTGACTTAGTGCTGTGATGGATCTTTCTCTTCAACAGACTCAGATAGATTGGTTTAATCACACCTTGAACTTCAATCAAATCTGTGCCTGTTTTGGTCAAGCTTTTGTGTACCTCTTTGTGATGATGGATCAATTGTCCCACATAAGAAGTCTGGGCAGTGGACACCCTATCAGTGAACTGGACTGTCTCCATGCATGCATCATCCCCCACCCCCACTCACCAGCCTGATTTTCAAGATCTTTCAGAAAGTTCTAGATGGAATCCAATTGAAGATTAATCTTAATTGCTTCCACAAAGATGGAAACATCATCGATCAGTGCCTTCCGAAATCTAGCGGTAGAGATTCCTAGAAAAATCCTGCCTTTAGCCACCTCCTGAAGCAACTCCACATGCAGGTTTTCCATCCCAATCCAGAAATGCTGAATGTTAAATATTCCCTCAGAAACATTTCAAATAAGTGGTTGGAATAGTTCACTCAAGAAGAACCTCCACTTTGAAAACCCCTGAAGGGAAATGGAGAGTTTTGTCAGTGGTATGAGCAGAGAAACAGTGTCTCTATACCCATGATAAAGGGACCACATTGTACTGGCAAACTTAATACCATCAATAGCAAACTGCGTCTAATGGTTTTAGAGGGCAAGTCATTTCTGCTAAAGCCTGGATCTATTGGATTATCTGCTTGTTTGATCTACAAGGAACTAGCCCAAGCCCATCAGTTGATGAGGCAGTCACACGGCTGCTCACAGACCAGTATTGTTCAGACCATAGGATGGTAGACAAAGACAACATTCTCCAGGCCTTATTTCAGTAAACTTTCATCCCCAAAAGCTCAGTTTGACAATATGGGACCTGTATCAGTTGCACAACAAGCTACTTTCCAAGTCACTCATCAGCTATATGACAACATGGGTTATTCTACTTCTCCTGTATATGCAAGAACTTAATCCTTTCTCAAGATTGTATACTTACATTGACTTGTGCTAAGCCTAGCTTATATCTCACAAGTGACTTGAAGCTGCTTCACAAACATTCAGAGACTTAAGCCAGGTCAGCACTGGTGTAAATTGATGTAACTCCCAATGTTTGTTACCTGTTTTCCTAGCATTTTATTATCAATGATGTATTTGAAGAAGAAACCAATTTTTGGAGTGAAATGTTTCTTTGATAATACTTGCTGACTCATAATACATGCATACCATGCCAGGCCCTTCATATAATTACATCCATGGAAGAGCATGTATGTCTGCTCAAGCAGTAACTGATGATTCATGGGATTTTGTACCAGACCTGCTTTCCTAGAAGAGACAACTCTAGTTTTACTTCTATCGCACTAAGCAGATGATCTTGTAAGACTTCTGTTGCTAAAACAAACCAGAAGACATGGTTTGCATCTTTTTTTTGCTTGGAAATGCTGTATATTGTGTCTTATTTAAAATTCTCTCTCTAGAGATACTAAATTCTTAGGTATTTGGATGCCACAGGAATGAGAATGTTAAACTGCATGAGCATTTGTACAAAATTTCCATATTGCACTTTACCATTCATCATCCCAAATACAGTAATAAATTTCCTTAAACGAAGCAGTAAAAATTTATTTCTTAGTGATATGAATTAATATAATTTATTTTGAAATATAGTGAGAAATGTTGCTTTTTGTTGGTAATGCATTATGAAAATTGATTTAAATAGTCTGTTACTGTCTCTGTTGCCATATATTTTGCAGAGTCACCAAAAATATTTAATGTATGATGGAATACATGTAAAATCCAACCAATGAATGGGCTATGCATTTAGAAACAAAGAAATTATTAGATTGCTGTGGATTTTGTTGTTCTAGGCAATACATTCAGTAGATGAGATTAGATTTTATAATATCAGACCTGTTTACCTGTCCATATTTTACTGTATTTGTATGGAATAAAGCCCATCCATACGGTCATACGGTCATTGATATGAAATAAAATTTGAGGTTGCATTTATTTAGTAAGTATTTTAAATTAATTTTTAAGCCGTTTTTTATTCCATTTCCTTTTGTTGTATCGTTTTTTTGGTCCGCATCCACATCTGCAATCTGTGCCACATCTCTGATTTTAACATTCTCAACATCTGGTTGTTTAAACAAAGAAAATGCTGCCAACAAGAAAGTTTCAGCATGAAACTGATGATGAAAATGGAAAATCTAAACATAGAAAGCAGCATTTTCTACCAGTTTATTATACTCTGTGGTCATGCCTTAAACCATCGTCTAAAGGAGGACATTTTGTGCTCTGCACTGTTTGCAACTTAGACTTTTCCTATGCACATGGTGGAAGGAATGACTGTTCACGACATGTGGAATCGGAAAATCATGCAAAATTGGAATCTTTAGTGAAGGGAAATGGAAATATTTTGTCAATGATGAAGGGAAACGAAGTTAGTGATCAACACATACTTCCAAAGCAAATAACACGTGCTGAGGCGATTCTATGTGTCTGAGTTGATCATAAATATGAATTTGTCATTGAGCACAGCTGACAAGTTAAAATGTTACAGATCGAAGATCCTCACTAGGCAATCAGACCATAGAGGCTCTATTGGTCCTGAAGTCAATACCAAAGAATTTTACCAAAGAGTGGATAGATGACCAGCTGAATAGGATAAAGAGTGCCTATTATGTTGCTGTTAAAAACCCATAGACTAAGCCTTCATTAAAATATTAATTCCAGGTGGATCAGTTCGATATTGTTGACAAACTTTGTACAAAATAATATATGGAGCTCATTTCCATTCTAGTAAATGTTGACAAAGCTGATACTAGATTTTATGAAATAAACAAGATTTCCTTCACCTATCTAGATGAAGTTATTATTTTCTGAGTGGATGGGTGGTAACAATTTCTGTCATAATGTTTTATATTAAGTCTTCCTTAACCATGTAAAATGTAGAGAATTGGCTTTATTTAAAATGTTATGGATATGTGTGAAGCTGAGAAAACAGATTTTCATGAGAAAGTAATGGAGGTAAATAACGGGATGAATTTGGGTGTGTGGAGGTATTCTTTTGGTTTTTATCACTATAATATAAAAAGGATTTTTAAGTCAGTGGTGTTCAATTTCTGCAGATTTTGCCTTGAAACACAGAATTGCCTGAATACCAGCATCTTTACAAGTTAGAAGTTATTTACAGAATATTATATAGTCAGTATGTCGTGCAATACTACATAATGGTAATTATAGTGTATTGATAGTGTCTACTATTTGTGTGTTGTTTCACAGGTGATGTGTGTTGTGTTATGATGTTAGAAACACTGAATGAAAATACTGACTGCCTTCTAAAAATACTGACAGACATTGCTTAAAATACTGACAAGAAAATGTATGGGTAAACAGGTCTGTAATATACAAGAGCAAGGTTTCGGGAATTAGCAATCATTTATATACTTCTGTTAATAGATACTAAGGCTTTGTTTGGTAAGTTACATGTGGGTTCTAATTGACAAATTCCTCAAAGTACACTGACATACAACCAACTTACATCATCAATCCCTAACCCAAGGTCGTTGGGGCACCACAGTTGACTTTACAACCAATTCTCTCCATCTTTCCCTGTTCTCTACTGCCCTTTGGGAATCTCCAAATCCCATGCCTGTCCACTCCTTAATGTTGTCTTCCCACCTCTTTTTCTGTCTGCCTCCTCACAGTGTGCATTGCAGGATTGTTTTTGCTAGTCCAGATGATCTTGAGACATGACCATACCACTTCATACAACCACTTTACAATCAGTTATAGTTTATTTCAAAATTCCAGTGGGGTGCCAGCCAATCTTGCAAATTGTTATATAATTGCACCCATCATGTTAATCTTCTCTGATGTACATGCATCCCTTTACATTAGATACATTGGCAGTTTTAATAAAATAAATTCAATTTGTAAGAACTCAATTATTTTCAATCCAAATTGCAAGAAATTTTTACTGTCAACTAAAAATAGCTTTCAGCGTAACGTGGGTAAGAATTTCTTTAGAAAAACAGATTAGGCTGCTAAATCAATATGCATTGACAGATCTTGTTCTGTGCTGTTTTGTTTGGAATAGCAATCACAAAAATGGGGATCTTGATCTTTCTGTACAATATACAATGACAGATCTTGTTCTGTGCTGTTTTGTTTGGAATAACAAAAATAGGGACCTTGATCTTCCTGTACAATATACAATGACAGATCTTGTTCTGTGCTGTTTGTTTGGAATAGCAATAGCAGAGAAGGTAGACCTTGGTCACCCATCACAATATATGGCAGGTCTTGTTGTATGTTATTGTGTTTGGAATAACAAAAAAGGGGACCTTGGTCTTCCAGTGCTATATATGATGACAGATCTTGTTCTGTGCTCTTAGTTTGGAATAGCAAAGGTAAAAATGTAGACCTTGGTCTCCCAGCATAATTTACAATGGCAGGTCTTGTTCTGTGCTGTTTGTTTGTAATTACAAAAATGAGGACCTTGGTCTCCCAGCACAGTATATGATGCAGGTCTTGTTCTGTGCTCTATGCTTATAATATTAGAAACAAAATGAATAAACCTTGACCTGCCAGCACAATATACAATGGCAGATCAGGTTCTCTGTTATTCTTTAGAATCAAAAGAACAGAAAAATATAGACCAAGCAGAATATAAAATGGCTGATGTGGGTCAGTGCCATATGTTTAGAATTGCAATAACAAGAAAATAACCCTGTATCTGCAAGCATATTATAGAATGGCAGATCTTGTTCTGTGCTGTTTGTATAGAAAAGCAAGAATTAAAAACATAAACCTTGGTCCACCATCACATTATATGATAGCACACTTTGTTATGTGCTGTTTGTCTAGAATAGCACAAACAAAAATGTACACTTCTGTTTGCCAGCACAGTATATGATACTGTTTGTATGTTTTACACAAAGAGGATCCTGCATTCCTTTGATATATAGGAAATGAGTTGAACAATACTATTTTTATACCATGAGCTGCTCGTAGAGAATTACACACTGTATTACTCAGTGAGTTTAATCTTTTCATTTCAAACAAGTACAAGTTTAAGATTATGTTTATACCATAATATTAAAGACTTAACAACACTCACTGACATTGCTGTGTACTTTAGCAAATTGTTAAATCAAAGTGTATCTAACAGTTTTTAAGACATGATGTTGTTGTGCCATTTCTCAGCCCAAAATAGGCTGTACACTGTGGCCAGTATATCTTGTAGAGGAAGAACCCGTACAAGCCTGGTAAGAACCACTGACCCACAGGAAGCCACTGGCAAGCTTTCTCACATATCCACGGTGGCTGAACCTGAGACTCAAGCCCACATAGACTGGGGTGAGATGGCTGTGATCAGTAAAGGCAAGTACTTTAGACCACTTGGCCATCTGGGTCCGAAAAAAACGCGATGTAATGTTACTGATAATGATTAATATTAGGTGATATGGTAATTTATTCACATGCCAACAAATGTTTATTTATGCCATGTACATTGTTTCTACAGGCCTACAATGAGGATGTTGGTATTTGGGAATATGGCACAACAATGATGGTAATTTTAGTCCTGGATGTCCTTTTACATCTTGCCATGGAGACACACTGTTGGGTAAGGGTGTTTATAGTTTTTAAGGATGATCACAGGCATAATGTAAGATTATTTAAAGAGTTTTAAAAAGGATATTTTTGCAATAATAATTGAAGTCCAAGGAATCTAAAACATAAATTAATAAGTTTCTATGCATTTTGTTGCACTTGGCTTCGGTGAAATGTGTTCAGAGATTAGAAAAAATACATAAAAAAGTGTTTAAGAAATGATGCACCCATTACCATGTATCCTTGAAATAATTTTATTGCAGATTCCATGAAAATTTTCACTGTTTAAAGATTGTATCTATTTTCTATCATTACATCAAGAAAATTAGGTTACTGCATAATTTCTTCTCTTATATAACTGTTTCTCAAAATCATAACTATGTCAAGGAATACATATTGGAACCAGTTTTCAGCAGGTCATAATTTTATGATCTGATTGTACAAGGTTTTACATTTTCTTGGTTCTCCTGTTTGTCTTCTTTTTTCAATATGTTCTTCCGATAATACCTAGTTACTTAGACTTGTCCATTTCATTATTTAATAGCAGTATGTTGTTATTACATACAAACAACATCCATTAACGCCCATAATTTCTAACACTATACTATCTAGCTGTAATGAATGACATCATAATACTGACATGACACTGAATTGATTACATCATTTTGAGTGACATTGTAAACATCAACTGGTCACCAACCCAAATGCCGCAGATGCCAAGAATGAATTTGTAGTGAAAATTCTGTATTTTGAATTATATTAACAAAATTCCAGAAATTTAAAAGTGTAGGGGTAAAATATTAAATGGGAGTTTTCAGTGTGGATACATATGGGAACAAAAATACTTCAACACAAATATCATAAGCTGGTGGATGGAATATAGTTTTCAGTGTAGAAAACACAGAATATCAAGTCAGACTGTAAATAGGTTACACACAGTAGTAGAGATGGAGAGAAAAAGAAGATGCATATAAATGACATGGAAAAATAATGTTTATGGTTATTGTTTATGCCAAAGTGTTTAATTTAAGACTTTGGAATGGAGGAATGGGTATACAGTAGAACCTGTCTTGAAAGACCACCCCTTCTGCCAAAAAATTAATGGTCTCTCAAGACAGGAGGTCTCTCATGAAAGGTCATAACTCTATATAACCAATTAATCTGTTCAAGGAGAACCTGGTCTCTCAAGACAGGTAGTCTTTCATGGCAGTTTGTCTCTCAAGACAGGTTTTACTGTACTGGGCACCATGTTTATTGTTAATGGACCTTAATATGGCCAGTTGTGTAAAGGTGTGTATGACTCATAGGAGAATGCAGTATGCTTGTATGAAAGCTTGTTCCTTTTAATGAATATGTTATTCATTCTATACTGGCAAATAGACTCCCAAATTTTATAGCATGCTGATGGGTTGGCATTATTATTAATTATCGTATGTACTTGCTTATAAGTCGAGTCAAACTGCAAACAACAAAGATCCTGATCTGCTAAAGCCTACAGATCAGGATCTGTGTTGTTTCTTCTGCTGATTACTCCTAACAAACTGCGCAGACCCAGATCTGCCATCACATTATGCAATGGCAGATCTGGATCTGTGTAGTTTGCAGTTGGATTCTTCTTATAAGCGAGTACATATACGGTATATGTAGGATCATTATAAAGTATCCTTGGATTAGAAGATGATAACATGTACCATCAGAATGAAGTTTTGATTTTAAATTTTAAATTTGTACCTGTAGAAACAAGTCTATAGGTAAGGCATAATACTAAAAACAAAGCTGTGTACAAATTTAATATTTTATTGAGAGGCAAAAACAGGTTTGCAAGTAGAAGTGGTCAGCCTACATGTGACAACTAATGTCACTTACAGTCTGGTGTCTGATGACCTCCCAAGTGGGGATCATTCGTTAAAAGGAATATGTAGAACTGGAAATGAATTTTATGTCAGAATGTTAATCTCTATAATGTTTTAATTTATTTAAGGGATGTTATTAGACCTCATCCTTTAGATCAGGGGTCTCAAACACGTGGCCCGCGGGCCATATGCAGCCCGCCAAGCCATATCCTGTGGCCCGCAAATTACTGGCATCACAAGGTGTCATGAGAGATGTAGTTGTGGTTAGGCCCTTGGGCCATCGAAAATGCTCTCATGCAGTCCTCAGGGTGGTTTGAGTTTGAGACCCCTGCTTTAGATAAAACATTAAAACCAAGTTTATTTGATGTTGTAATATCTCTGTTTTTGTTTCAAATGGACACTGTTAGTTAAAACACTAAAAACTGCATAGTTCATATGCAAAGTGTATTTAAATATATATTTATTTGATATATCACTACGTGATTCCAGCCAGAGATATGTTTTTTGATAGGCTGACATATCATGTGATCTCTGATGGTTGACACACTATTGCCATGATGTCATGACATTTTTGGTGACTTCTTGCAGCTTTCATCATGTACCTGAAATGACATATTGACCATTCTCAAGCTGCATTTAAAATTAAAGATTTTGTACCAAATCATATAATACAAATATTGTACACATTTGAGCAGGTAAATATGACATTATAAACCAGTGAACCTATCATGGTGACCTCTGCTGCATGTCTTTCAATATGAGGTTTACCAGTTCATAACTTCATATTCACTGAAAAAAGGTCAATAATTGTATAATTATTGTAGAACACCATTTTGTCCATTCATCACACTTTCACACACTTTAAAGATGTTTCTCATTAAGAGACAAAACTTGGTATACTTGTACATCATTGTTAGAAGGTGTGTCACATACAACATTGAGGGTCTTATTTTCTAGGTCAAGGACATAGCTCAGCATTTTACATTTTACATTGTACATTCCCTCTATAAATTTAAAGCCATTTGAGATAGAGAGATAAAATTTTGTATACATGTGACATTTATCACAAAGCATATGCACCTTCATCCATCCATTTGTCTGTCAGACTGTCCTTTTTGGTCTTTAATTTTAAAACCATTTGAGATTAAGGGATCAAAGTTTGCCTATGTACACATCATCACTTGAAGGCGTATCACATAACACATGATGGTCCTATCTTCAAAGGTCATGGCAAAGGTTCATTGTTTTATATTTTCCCATCCATTCTATAACTTTAGAGGGGGTGTTGTGTATCATTGGAATCCTATCTTCAACATCAAGCTCACAGCTTGGTATTTTTCCATCACATTTTCACTTATGCTGTATAATTTGTAAGTTATTTGATGTTAAGGGATGAAGCATGGCATACATTTATTTCTTGGTTTTAAGAGCACAGAGTTTTGGATAAATCATGCAGAGGAAATGGCAGTTAAAAGCCTCTTCCAATGACATGCCTGTGCAAATGATCCAGGCAGGCCATGGTGGGTATTGAACCCAGGACCTTTGGAAATTTCAAGTTGAATGCTCTACAAACTAAACTGAGCTACTAATTTTCCATGGTATTTGTTTAAATAATTGCTAGAAGATGTATTGGGTGGTGGGGTCATATCTATAAGGTCAAAGCCACAGTTCAGTATTTTACATTTTACATATGTTGCATATTATTTTGTGGGTGCGATATCAAGGTGAAGATCATGAATCAGAATTTTAAGATTCCATCGCACTCTAACTTTAAAGCTGTTTGAGATTTAAGGATGAAACTTGGTATGCATTCACATCATCCATAAAAATTGTGTCGCTTACCACAGGGTTGGTGTTCTGTCTTCAAGGTCAGTGTTTTGGCCTAATATTTTATGTTTTCCATCACTTCCTTTCCCACTCTATAACTTGAGAACTATCTGAGATTATGGGATGCAACTTGATACGAATACACCTTTAGTAACAGGTGTGTTGTTATGTATTGCAATGTGAGTGTTATCTTCAGTGTCGATGTCACAGAGTTTCTTTGCAGATTTTTCTATGACACTTTCTTTTTCACTGTAATATTAGAACCATATGAGATTAAAGGATGAAACTTGCAATAATTACCTCTAATTAGTATGTTACTTTATACTTATATATTGTCACTAAAAGATGGGTTGCATTGCCTGTTTGAGGTCATATATTGAAAGCCAAGGTCACAGGTCTATATGTTAGTCTCCATTTTGTTTCTCTCTCATATCATTAAAACTGAGATACAGGAATGAACAATGGTACACTTACGCTTCTCAGTTTTCTCTTGTGTACCACAGTAAGGGTTTTATGTTCAATGTCAGTTCACTGATAATATTTGTTTGGTCCTTTTTCTGGATTTTTAAAGCCTTTAGTGCTCTTTAATATAGGACAGTAAAATCTGATTACTTTTGATGTCTGCCTATTAACTTAACTGCCCTGTCCTAAAGATCATAGTCAGAATTTGTGTTTGTTAACTTTCATGATCTCATAGTGGAATCAACAAAACTTCACAGAATTTGCTTTTTTTATTGTAGATTCAGATAAATGTTTGCTATTTTACTTCAATTAATGTAGTAGAAAATCTACATTAAACCTTTTCCTTGATGGTATGCAAAGCTGAAAGTATTTATAGAAGATGCATTCATTTGTGTTTTACAATAATCAATATTTCAATCTGAAAAATTTTGCACAAAATGGGAACAGTAACCTCCTTTTACCAATTATTAAAGTGATGTAAATAATGGCAGATATGGGAAGAAATTTACATCATTTTGAGACCCTATCTTCCAGTTTGTTTCTTTGAAATTACAAATTTGCTAAAGGTTTCACTGCTGATTTCCATTAAGAATTTTACATCATGCAAATTGAGATGCATTCATATCTCATAAACTAAATGTGTTTTCCTCTGATTTCTAGATATGGCCCCAATGGCTTACACTGGCCCTGAGCTTTTTGGTATTCTGGTTGTTTGGGATTGTCATTGATTCCATTTTCTTCACATGGGATCATCCTGTCACACCATACTGGGTCATGCAGAATACAATAGCCAAACCCATTCATTCCATTGTGGTAGTGATTACATGCATAGTAGCTCTACTGCCAAGGTAAGTAAAATCATTACAGAAAAAAGGAACTGTTTAAAAACTGTAAATATTTTAATTATGGCAACTTTTTAAATAGTACCGTATTGTCAAAAATATGAAGTATTGTGAATGCATTTTAATTCAGTGGGTAACAGTTTTTATGGAATATGTGGTTGCTCCAAATCAAGAATTTAGAGAGTGACTTTGGCTACATCTCGAACAATGAAAATGGTGCTGTTCACTGATGAACAAAATTACCCATCCAAATGACCTTTTCTGGCAAAGGGGGGGGGGGAGCAGCGCACAGATTTTATAGTTATAATTGTAAATTGTTGGAACTATTATAGTAAATTCAGCCCCCACAATGAAAGATGTGTGTCCCAACAGTAACAAAATTATGTTAGCAAAAAGATTATGCACACTAGTTCAGTATTTGCCTCGTTGTTAAGAAACTTCTTCCATAATTTGATCCAAATAAATTATCAGTAAATTTAAGGATTTTTATTAATCCTTTTTAAGATTCCCAACATTTGGCATATTATGCTGTGATGTCTGTCCTTCCATCTGGCTGTTACCAATTTCTTTTTTGTAAAATCACTCAAAAGCTCATATTCACTTTGACTGAAAGAATAAACACAGTTTCTGCACAATACAGTTATGAAACTTTGTGGATAGCTTGCAGTTGGGGTGAGGTAAACCCTATAGAATTTTATGTCAAAAGGTCAGAGGTTATGGTCACTGTAACTGAAAGCAGAAAAGTGACTTCCATACAGTTACTCCAGTTCTCCATGTCTACAGTTATCAAGCTTTGCAGGTGGCTTGCAGCTTGAGTAGGGAAGAAGCCTATCAGTTTTAGAATAAAAAGGCCAGTGGTCAAGGTCACTGTGTTTGAAAGAAGAAATGTGGTTTCCGCACAATAACTTGAGCTCTCCAATATCTACAGTTGCCAAATTTTATGGATGGTTTGCACAGTGGGTACAGAGGGACCCTATCAATTTTTAGGTTAAAAGGTCAAGGTCACTGTGGCTGATAAAAAGAAAAATGGCTTCCATGCACTAACATTTGTTATACATCATAGACTCTGACTAAGATATGTGGATGGCTGACACCTGTAAGGAGAAGCCTATCAGTTTAGGGGTCCAAAAATTCAGGCCACTATGCCTGAAAGAAGAAAAATTATTTCTGTGCAAACAAACTCACTAATCTATGTCAGTTTATATTAAAAATAGGGCAGGTGTGTAATATGCCTCCCACTGTAATCTTTTCATATAAAAATATAATAATAATTTAGGCTTTTATGACACTGATGTTGTAAGATTTATATTTGAATATTGAAAATGATTTATTATTTATTTACAATTAATAATAAAATATTTGTCATACTTTTTCATTCCTATATTATTTCAAGTGCAAAAGATGTATCCTCATACACTTATTTTCACCAACCATAATACAACACTTTGATATTTGTACCTACAGGTGATACATTTGCAGCTAGAATACAAGCATTTTGTGACCAAGGGCAAAAAATGGAAACAAAATTACCTTTTGGCAGGGGAATTATTTTTTTCCAGAAAAACTGGACTTGAAGAAATTTGACTCAGATGCATTTGCAACTCTCTGAAGTTATTTCCACTTGCTTCCTTGACAGTATTGATAAACCCACTGTGATGCATTACTGAATTAAACTTGCCTTGTAGTAAACATACAAACAAATAGTTTACAAAATGCCAAAAATGTAATTTCACCATGATGGATTAGCTAATCCCAATCCAAGCAATGTCTTAAGTCGAAGATGTTTATATGATCAGCCCATGAAAGTGAGGTGAATATATGGAAAGGGTGGGGTGGGGTGGGTTGGGGTGCCAAAGAGTGAGTTTAATCTTCTAAGCTTCGATTCTGGTGGAGGTTTGGTAATAATAAAGAAACTTCATTTCCTGCATAAATACCAGATATATTTCATAACTTGTAACTTCAGCACTTCTTAAAATATCATGTTTTTGAACCGAATATATCCAGTATTAACATAGGAAAAGAAATTATCTTTTACATACATAAAAATTATGATTTATTATAATATATTTTGCAATCTTAAACCTACAATTCTCTTAAATTACTGCTGTTTTAAAAAGTCTCTAAATATGAATTGAGTTGAGGTATACCTACATGAGTTGGGAGTTGATAGTGAGTACAGGTATATTTACACTTGGGGATTGATTAATGAATTTAGGTATACTTCAAAGAGTCGGCGGAGGTATACTTACAGGAGTTAGGGGTTGATTAGTGAACTTGATGTATACTTGAAAGAGGTGGCACCTGATTTTTTAACTTTATTTTTTAAAAATCAGATAAGGAATGAGATTTGTATTATACAAATAAAAAGAAAAGGTTCTTTTCCTGAAATATTACTAAACATCTTGTGGTACCAAAATCAGACATATGTTGACAAGTAGCAAATCCACTCTTTTTAAATATTATATCCTAGCATGACGGTCTTTCAAATTGTTCAGTCGAAGCTGAGACCGCTCCAGTGGCCTAGTGGTTAGAGCGTCCGCCTCAGATGCAGGAGGTCGTGGGTTCCATCCCCGGCCGAGTCATACCAAAGACTTACAAAAATGGTACTAACAGCTGCCTCGCTTGGCATTCAGCATTAAGAGGTTAGTGTTAGGACTGGTCGGCCTGGTGTCAGGATAATGTGACTGGGTGGAACATCATGCTACATGTCTGCAGCATGATGCTCCAGTGCTAGACATCACTATAAACTGCCACACTGCAGACATCATAACGATATGACTGAATAATTGTTAAAGCTACGTTAAAAATCCAAATCACACACACACACACAGTCGAAGCTGATCTGCCTTCATAGATGGCCTCTCTTACAAAATGTAAATGAGCTTCAAATGAATCCTTCTATAAAAACACTCAACATAATTTGACAAAATTTGAAACAAAACATTCTAATATGACAGTCTTTTAAAAAAAAAAAAAGTACATGATGAAAATTTGCATCAAATATAGCCACACAAATATCTTCTAACAAGAACCTCTTGAAAGGGCTGATAATCTACTGGGTGGAAAGAATTTCCAGTAAATCAAGATAATACCATTCTTCCTATTAACTGTTGAAACCACCTCTGACATTCTTTGGCAATTTTAGGACTATTAAATTGGCTGCTATGGTAGACATATTGGATGTCAGATCAGCAACATTTGCATTTAGAACCAACAAGGCATCATAAGAAGTCTTCTGGTGACTTTCCATTTAGGAGGAATAGCAATACAGTAACAAGATTTTCAAGATGGATACTCTCAGTGCCCAACAAAAGCTAACCAGAAAACAACTGCATAATCTTAAAATGGCATTGCAATATTAAAGTGCCTGAAATATGCACCTTAGAATGGTATTGACATTAAAGTGCCTGAAATATGCACCTTAGAATAGTACTGCCACATTAAAGCCCCCAAAATATTTGTTGCTTTTATACTATTACATATATTCACATTATTTTATAACTTTTCTTTCATTCACTGCCATTATTCACAAATTATTTAAAATTTATATTTTTGTATTTTTCACTTTTAGTGACAATGAAATAACCTAATACACTTATTCTAAAGCCTTTCAAACAGATCTGGAGAAATTTGATTGCTGATTCAGGCTAATCATTGGCACGTTAGTAAAATTCATACACTTATGTTCACATGTCCAGTACCTTAACAATTGAACCATCATTGCTGCCCTGGGTGGAGATAGAGGTTTTCAAGTAATGACCCCATGGAGGTAAACAAAGCCCCCAAAATCCATACTTACTGCACAAATTAACTCCCCTTGTAGTGCCATGTTAGTGTGTGCATGTATTTATATAGTTAGGGCGAGGCAGTGAACAATTTTTAAGTTGTAAACCAGGGGCTAGTCCTGAGGGGTGCAGGGAGTGACCTAGATCCAATTTTCCTGTATAAATGATGGTCATTTCATGAGAAGGAAATGTATTTCTTATTTTCTTGACATTTTATTTTCTTTCTGTTTAAAAGAATACAAAAATATAAGACAGAAGTGGAAGCCATCAGAGAAATCTGCACTTTTCAATACCTGTGGAAATGTGACTTTCAAACATCCCATCCCTTTGCCCCATGAACCATAATATATCTGAAAAATTATGGATGTGAAAACAACAAATTGATTTCATTTTTTAATGCCCAATATATGAAAATCCTTATAGGAAAATGAATATACGAACTAGGTTTCATGTGAAGGCCAGAAGTACCTGTTGCAGACTGTTGAAGGTTTTCATATTATCTGTTTCTAGACTGGTGATAAGAACTGTTCAGAGAGCTGTATTTCCAAATGTCATAATGAAAGCTCAGATGAAAGAGAAACTGGAGAATAGACTAACAGAAAATCAGGAGCTATCCAGAGATAACTCCCCTAGCTCTGAATCATCCACCCCAGAAGATCCTAGGGCCAGCACCGTCAGTGTCACAACCACTAGCACCCAAGCTGTCTCCAGTCAGGTTGCTGTAAATAATCCAGTTACAGTTCCTCCTATTAGTTACAGTCACGGAAACCCACGTAGGCGTAATGGATCGAACAGAGAATCAGCTGAATCTTATACATAGCATATGCATATACTAAGCTTTAAAATAATTCTTTAAAATTATTCCCAGTGAGCAGAAGGTATTCTAAAGTCTTTTATCTCTCTTCAGAAATTGCTCATCAATACAATAGGAAAAAATGTGTGCCAAAATGGACATAAATTCTCATATACTGTAAGAAGTGCATCAGACACTTGACGCTGCGTCTGACAATCTATACAATTATACCGCTTCATATCAGCAGGTGAAATGGCGAAATGTAGTGGTTCACATTCTACTCAATATCAGTTATTGTTAGTCATTAATTAATAACATTATGCCTCATATGCCAAACTCAGTTAATGAGGTCATATTGTCTGGACACTCATTTGTAAGTTCTGATCCAGAACACACATGGAAATACTCAGAGCAGAATCTCATTGATTTGTAGAGTCATGATACAGAATATGCAAAATTTTAAATATGACCAATCATACTCCAGAGTTATTTTTAAAATGTTGAAAACATTTGTTTTATATGTACATAGAATATGGACACTTGTGATGAGCAAAATACCTGTTTCAGGTGCTAAGCAGTTCCTGTGATAAAATGTTAGTTGTAGAACCTAAAAGACACATATTATTACATGTTAAAATATTGTTGTATTTTCTTCATTATATTTACTGTTACATATATTATACATAGGATATTTAGTGACATGTTTGTCATGAATAAGTAATAATTTTCCCAGCATGAAAATTAAAAAATGTTGTTAGTAAGGTATTGTCCCATTCAAGTTAAGTCCACTTTAAAACAGCACTCCTTCATTATAACAGTGTCCATATGAGCCACAGTGTAGACAGCCTTATAGTGGAAATGAAGTCCACTTTAAATACAGCACTCCGTCATTGTAACATTGTCCATATGAGCTGTAGAGTAAACAGCCTTATAGTAGAATTGCCTTATAATGTACGTAACATATATATTTTACCATCACTTAATGAAATTAGATCATAACAGTACAGTCAAACCTCACTATAACAAGCTTCGTTGTAATACTAATTCTGATATATCATGATCATGGTATGGTTCCAGAAATTTTTCGATAATTCATGAATTGCTTCAAGTACTACAAAATTGCTTCAGTGCCAAAATAAACAAAAGTTTGATTTAATAAAGTGATAAGTTATGTTGCATTCTTGAAGAAAAAAAAATATCAATGCTTCTTGCTTTTTTTGAATGCTGTTAATTCTTTTAAAAGCTGATGAGTGTTAATCTGGTTATTATTGGACCATCCATAATAAGGTATGGTTCAATAATAAAGTCATTAAATCTTCTTGTTGTTTGTCTTTGTCTTCACTGCATCATGTGTACAATCATTACTAAATCCAGGGTAAACATGAACTGACGTGTGCTCCCTCATCTAGCATACAAATCCAACTGTTGACTGGAACAGGGTGATTTACTATTATACTAAAACATAAAACACCCTGTTTTTGCTCTGTATTAGTGCAAAGTCATAATTATAGGCAAAGATTCCAATGAATATAGGATTTCTTTTGTCTTTTTGAGAATGACTAAACTGTTTTTATGGAGATCACTCTTTATCCATAAAATCAAATGATTTACTCCCAAACTTTGTCCAGGCAGTTTACACACTTGCTAAATTGTTCATCTCAAATACTATGAGGCCAATACCCTTGACCTCATGTATGAATTTCAATTATGTATTTTTCAAGCCTTAATACGAGGGATTTTTTAGAACTCCCACTGTTGATTAATGAGTTTTATTGTCAGTAAAAAATCAGACCCTTTGGACATGTCTAGTAAATATGAATGAGTGCTTCCTAAGTTAATTTGAGTATATTAGCAAGAAATTAAGTGTTTGGATTCAAATGGAATCAGGCAGAAAAAATTATAGAAATTATGCTTCTTTGTGCACATTTTCAATCAAATAATAAAACCTGTCTTGAGCAACCTCTGCTATTAGCAACCGCCTGTCATTTACAACCACAATCATAATGCATGGATTGATTTTATTATATAAATAGATTTTATTATATAAATACACTTTTGTGAGTGACCACCCACAGAATGTAACCAGCACCCAAGATTTTTAGGTAAACTATGCATTTCAACATTGATATGAACAATCACATTGCAAAAATGTATATAACATACTGACCTTGATTCATTCCTTTGTTAACATACCCATTTAGAAGGGTCAGCAGGCAAAGTACAGATTGTTATAAACAACACTGCTATGATTATGAATATATTGTAACTACAACTGCCTAAACAGTTGAGACTTTTCTTAAAAAAAAGATGAAACAAGGTCAAATTCTGTTCGTTTTCTTTAGTAATGATGCCTTCATAAAGGAACCAGCTTTTCATGTAGTTTTTGGTTGTTACAAACTATAAATTCAAAGAAACCACATAAAATGTCATTTTATCGAGAAATATTTCATAAATTTTGGGGTACTCTTTCAAAATAAAATTTGTGGTTCAATGGAGAGAATTTTGTATCCTTGCTGACAATATATTAATTCATGTTTTTCATGCTGTGATTTTACAGCCTGTTGAAATTGATTATAGTAAGCTATTTTTCATGCCGTGATTTTACAGCCTGTTGAAATTAATTAAAAGAATCTGTTTTTTCATGCCTTGATTTACAGCCCATTAAATTTGATTATAGTAAGCTGTTTTTTTCATGCCGTGATTTTACAGCCCATTGAAATTGATTATAGTAAGCTGTTTTTTCATGCCATGATTTTACAGCCCGTTGAAATTGATTAAAGGAGTCTGTGTTTCATGCCGTGATTTTACAGCCCATTGAAATTGATTAAAGAAATCTGTTTTTCATACTGTCATTTTGCAGCCTGTTATAATTGATTGTAGCAAGCTGTTTTTTCATGCCATAACTTTACAGCCCAATGAAATTGATTAAAAGGAATCTGTTTTTCATGCCATGATTTTACAGCCCATTGAAATTGATTTAAGGAATCCATTTTTCATGCCGTGATTTTACTGGCCATCGAAATTGATTAAAGGAGTCTGTTTTTCATACTGCCATTTTACAGCATGTTGAAATTGATTTAAGGAATCTGTTTTTCATGCCATGATTTTACTGGCCATTGAAATTGATTAAAGGAGTCTGTTTTTCATGCAGTGAGATTTTACAGCCCATTGAAATTGATTAAAGGAGTCTGTTTTTCATACAGCCATTATAAAGCATGTTGAAATTGATTAAAGGAATCTGTTTTTTCATGCTATGATTTTACAGCCCATTGAAATTTATTAAAGGAGTCAGTTTTTCATACTGTCATTTTACAGCATGTTGAAATTTAAAGGAATGTTTTTTCATGCCATGATTTTAGAGCCCATTGAAACTGATTAAAGGAATCTGTTTTTTCATGCTGTGATTTTACAGCCCATTGAAATTGATTAAAGGAGTTAAAGGAGTCTGTTTATCATGCCATGAGTTTACAGCCCGTCAAAATTGATTAAAGGAGTCTGTTTATCATGTCGTGATTTTACAGTCAATTGAAATTGATTAAAGGAGTCTGTTTATCATGTCATGATTTTACAGTCAATTGGAATTGATTTAAGGAGTCTGTTTTTTCATGCTTAAATTATTTAAAATTGACACAGCTTTGTCCAGATGCAGGCAAGTTTACTTATACACAGGGTAAATCTTGTGGCCATATCTATGTTACTTTTTTTACACTGTCAAAGTGTATGGTTCGGAAACATTTTATTTCACTTTGTGTATCTGGATATTATTAACAATCTATTCCCCTCCATCTTTTTTATTTATAACAATTTGAAGGTAATGCATTTTTCATTAAGTGAGAATGACTTGTTGGTATTTTGAAACTGTGGTAAATAGGTTACATGTAATTGGGTGTGTATATATATATATATATATATATATATATATATATATATATATATATATATTCCAGTTTATGGAAGATATAAAAATGTGATAATTGTATAATTGTAAAGCGTATATAAAACATAATTAGATTTTCAAGCGACAGAGTCCAGTTATAAGATTTAAAAAACTGTTTGTACAATGGATTCAGATTTTATATACAATAACATTGGTGCATGTAATATTAGTTCAGTGATTTAGTTTTGGTCACATATTTACTGTATTTTCTTGGTATAGTTAGGATGGTAAATAAATATACACACTTATTAGTGTTCTGTTTGCCATACATCTTCAATGTAAGTATTTATGTAATATGTAGATATTTATTAATGATCTATGCAAAACTGAAGGAGGGCAATTTTCTATCCTCCTGTCAAAGAATTTTTCTAGTCATCCCATCTCCAATACAAAGTATGGACAAGTCTTATTGTCCAAAGTTTTATTATGGTCAACAAAAAACTTCTATAAGATGTATTTGCATATACATTTTTTGTTCATGCTTTAGAACTGTTTTCCAAAAAACAATATACAGCAGAGTAATTAATCATCCTTGATTAAAAAAATATCATATGTTACATTTAATCAAAATTTGCAATAATCAAAAATAGATGAGATGGATATCAAATTAGCTAAAAGCCATAGTTAAGCTAAAAGCCATAGTTAAGTAAATTTGATGTTGAATTGGACTAAAGTCCAAGTAAAAGTTAAACTAATAAGTATTCATAGGTTATGCAATTTCAGTGAACACTTTTTGAATGTATTAGTGACTACATAAGTACTGTCAACCATGTATTATTTGCTGCTCGTTACAAGTATTTTTGGACCTATTAGTTTATAAATAATTCATGTTCAATGGACATAACATACATACTCACAAGTTAGTTCCAACTGTAAACATCACCCAGATCTGCCATTGCATAGTGTCCTAGCTGCTACATGTCTATACACCTTATTTGGCCTAATCAGTTTAACAAACACTGACACTGATATGATGTGGCATTATGAGATGACAAATTAGGGGTCTTTGTTTTTGCAGGTGGACCCAACTTATAAACAAGTATATATGACAGCCCTGCATGTACTTTCCCAAAATCCCCTTAAATTAACAACTGTGAGATGTGAATTCCAATTTTGGACTTCTTATGAATACACACAAAGATAAGTCTTCTGTAAGATATGCAATTTTTGGCAGTTAAGCTGTACTATTGTGACCAGCCATAGCTTTATTTGTCATTGGCACCATTATGCTGTATTTGTCATGCAAAGCTATGCCAATCTGACCATCCATGGCCTTATTTGTCATTGGCACAATTATGCTGTACTCGTACAAAGCTATACCAATCTGACAATTCATAGCCTTATTTGTTATTGGCACCATTATGCTGTACTCATACAAAGCTATACCAATCTGACAATTCATAGCCTTATTTGTCATTGGCACCATTATGCTGTATTCCACATACAGGATTAATAAAATGTACTGCTTCCTAAAAAAAATCATCCTACAATCAAGTGATAGACTGTGCCAAATTCTTTGTTTTTACTTCACAGTACTGAAAATGTATTTCAAATTGAAATTACTGGTAGAAAAAGGCCAACAGCAAAATTAATGTGTAGCCTGATTATACAATGATGGAATGATAAGCTGGTAAATTTCATGCATTTTTATATCCCCACCTCTGTAAACATCAGAGTATATAGTAATAGCCTTTATATCCACCAGCCTATCTGTCCATCCATCTGTCAGTGCAAATTGTCCTGTGGTTTTTGATGATTACCATGCAACCAGTCAATATTATGATCATCGCCAGAAGATGCACATATTGACAAATTACTTTTCTCCCAAAATATGTGTAAGAGTTATGGCCCCTTTTGTTTTGTAGCCTAATACTCTATGAATTACAAAATCCATATAGTGCCACTGGTCCCCCCATTTTGCCTTACCGTTATTTTGTTATTTCAATTTCAAATCTGCTTCCATGCAGAGTGTCATAGAGGTTTGTGAATGAAACTAATGCAGATTTTTGTGGATTGGTGTGAAACTTAAATGTCTATTTCAGTCATCATCAGAATATATGCATGTTGACAAATCATTGTAGTCATGCTATTTTCAGAAGAGCTGTACAGTCTTTTTTTTAAACTTTAGATTAATCCTTATCACAGGGTAGGAGTGTGATTTAGTAGGGGTGGGCGTAATTTACAAGGGATAAATGCTCACCATTCCTCAAGTTTTTCTTCTTTACACAAAGCCATCAGTTAGACCATTTTTTTTTATTCAATCTATTAATGCTTGCATTTTTGTCTGCTTATTGCTTACATTGACACGAAGTGTCCAGTTGTAATCTGATTCTTGTTTTTCTTATGTACAAAGGGTTGTCTGTCTGTCTGTTAGAAACTTAGGGTAAATTTTATTTTAAATCATAATTTCATCAGAGCTTTTTAATGTACAAAGGGTTGTCTGTCTGTCTGTTAGAAACTTAGGGTAAATTTTATTTTAAATCATAATTTCATCAGAGCTTTTTAATGTAAATAGTTTAATCACAACATCACCAGTTCACTTTAGTGCACTAATTTGAAACCAAGTTTATTAGATTAGGAAAAAAGTCTTTGGTTAATTGTAGGTGAAAAGGTCAGAGGTTAACACCATTAGGTTGGTATTCTTTGTAGGCAAAATAATAATTTCTGTGTATGTGTATGTATGTGTTTGGATGGTTCCATTTATTGTAACAGTCATTTTGCCCTTAACATAATGTCATCTATAAAGTGTTCCATGGTCACAAATGCTTGTAAGTATTTTTGGCAACATCCTGTCACAGTGCATGGAAGATATCTATTGTGTCAAGTTATCTATTTATAGATTTATAAGGATAATTTATATCGAAAACCAATCATCTTGAATATGAAATACCATGGAAGATATATATTGCATCATTATCTACCACTAATTGATTAATAAAGATACTTAATATTGAAAACCAATCATCTTAAATATGAAATTAATTAAGAACTCGGACTTGTAATTTACTTTCAAAATGTAAGATTTGTTTTAGTTTTGCCGACACATTCAAAACAGTTTTCGTTTGAATATGAGTTTTAACGTGGTCTTATTTTGTTGAAACCTGTAAAGTTTATTGCTCTTAGTACATTTATTCAGTTAATTTCACTGAATTTGTATGCCTTCTGTAAAACATACATATCTTCTGTATTCATGCCAGTGTGATCAGACCTTCAGCTTACATTTGTTTCTTCAGAGGTATGTTCCAGTTTGTATTGTACTTGTTACATTTTTGTCACAATGCTAAAAACTATGCTTATAATAGGACACGGATCTTTATTTTTCATCTCATTTGTTATTTTATTTCTCAGGTACCTATAAAAAGAACTTTATTTTGATGATATTTGTGTATTTTTAAAAAGCACTAGTTTGTAACATAAATCTTTTAGATCCCCTTATTAATTTTATTAAAATAATGTCTGAAATAGAGAATATGTGGTCTTTTTTACTCTTTCCAGAGTTGGGTTCAAACAAAATATGGCACATCAGTACAATCCTGGTTTATACAGTACAAGGTATATTTAGATATCCAGGAAAACACCAAAGACAAATAAAACCAAATATGGGTAATAGCCTGAAAATACAAAGTCCATTTACTTTTATAAACCAAACTCATTTAAGAAGCCTAAGACCACATCAGCTTGAACATCAGCATAGGTCCCTGGACGGAAAGGTTGCCTTTGTTAATTACCTCTTGTGACATGCAGGTAGAAGCATGAGCTCCATTCTTCATCCCTGAGCCCATTGGGAGAAATGAGACAGAAGATTGTCTCAGTATGGGAGGATACTTATTTTAATAAGTAGACAAATGGGAGCTTGAAATCATAGAAATATTATGCTATCATAAAATGTCCTCTCCTTGAACTAATTTACAAAGTATCTCCCAGTTAACACAAACTTAAAATTTAAACATTGACCTATTTCCAGTTAAGCAATCTATTGCATAATTTTTTTAATCATATTGTGTATTAGCTTCACAACTTCATCAGAATAATAATAGGTCACCCAATTATGTGTCAGCAGGTAACTTCACGTGGTTGGGTTATTGAGTAATACTACACTAAGTGTCAGGTAACTTCATCAGGCAATGTCATTAAGTAATCCTACATTTTGTTAAGTGACAGCAAGTAAATTCAAAAGGTAATGTCATTAAGTAATCCTACATTTTGCTAAGTGTCAGCAAGTAACTTCAAAAGGCAATGTCATTAAGTAATCCTACATTTTGCTAAGTGTCAGCAAGTAACTTCAAAAGGCAATGTCATTAAGTAATGCTACATTTTGTTACTTGTCAGCATGTAACTTAATAAGGCAATGTCATTAAGTAATGCTCAATTGTGTTAAGTGTCAGCAAGTAACTTCAAAAGGCAATGTCATTAAGTAATGCTACATTTTGTTACTTGTCAGCATGTAACTTAATAAGGCAATGTCATTAAGTAATGCTCAATTGTGTTAAGTGTCAGCAAGTAACTTCAAAAGGCAATGTCATTAAGTAATGCTACATTTTGTTACTTGTCAGCATGTAACTTAATAAGGCAATGTCATTAAGTAATTTTGTTAAGTGTCAACAAGTAACTTCAAAAGGCAATGTCATTAAGTAATACTACATTTTGTTACTTGTCAGTATGTAACTTCAAAAGGCAATGTCATTAATACTACATTATGGTACTTGTCAGCATATAATGTAATAAGGCAATGTCATTAAGTAATGCTACATTTTGTTACTTGTCAGCATGTAACTTAATAAGGCAATGTCTTTAAGCAATACATTTTTTGTTTCAACAGGTAACTCATAAAGTTAGGTCATTGAGTAATATTACATAGTGTTATGTTTCAGCAAGAAACTTCATACAGCAATGCCACTGAGTAATGCTATATCTTGTGTGTCAGCTGGTAACTTCAAAGGTCAGGTCATTGAGTAATGCTACATCTTGTGTGACAGCAAGTAACTTCATACAGAAATGTCATGGAGTAATGCTACATCTTGTGTGTCAGTGGGTAACTTCAAAGGTCAGGTCATTGAGTAATGCTACATCTTGTGTGACAGCAAGTAACTTCATACAGCAATGTCATGGAGTAACGCTACATCTTGTGTGACAGCAAGTAACTTCATAAAGCAATGTCATGGAGTAATGCTACATCTTGTGTGTCAGTGGGTAGCTTCATAAGGTTGGGTCATGAACTAATACTAAATCTTGCTAGGTGTCAGCAGATAACTTGACAAAGCCATGTCAGTGAGTAATACTACCTCTTATTATGTATCAGCAGGTAACTTCACAAAGTCACATCATTGAGTAATACATTTAGTTATATGTCAGCTTGTAACTTCATTCAGGTCATTGAGTGATACTATATTTTATTATGTATGTTCCAAGTGAGGTCTTTAAGTAATGCTAGATCTTCTGGTGGTATGATAAATAGAATTTCAAAATTGTGTTCATCAAGAATTAAACTGCAAATAATGAAATATACCTGTTGAATATAGTGCTGGCATTTAATTCAACAAACTGTATAAAATGTGTATCAAATTGATGTTTATCTGTTGATGTTCTTCAAAGATCCAGCCCTGTATTCTCAATACCTTTTTAGCAGTAATCTGAGGCTGTAATATCTGGTCACTTGGATTTGAATCAAGATGGAATCATGGAAGTTTTCCAGATATTATGTTGGATAGTGTATTTGTATTCCAACTTTAAAATACATCAGCAAACTTGAAGTATTACTTCAAGTTTTATTTGTTTTGGGCTCAAGTCTGATTTTTTATAGTCAAAATATTTTGAAAATACAGGGTGTGTTGTGTTTCTTGCATAGATTGATTGAATTTTTAGGACATGTTGTATACAATTGGACATTATTTAAAATATTTAGCAAGAGAGAATAAGTTAACTCCTTTAGTGAGAGTTTATAATGCACCTTTGCAGGATTTCCATGAAGGAACTTAAAAAAGGAGGGATAATGATTAGATTCAAAACAAATGACAACTCAACATTTAGCATGTAAATTTTGGATACTCTACTGTATACTTGAGCAAAAACACGGATGTAGTTATTTTTCATCAGACAGAAGGGGATGGCATATATTATTGATATATTTACCAAAGCCTTTCCATCTCCATTCGTCTTGAAATACCAATTAAGGTAGACTTTTCCATATTTGCTATGGATGTTGCCGATATTCCTTAATTAGTAATGCACATTACTTTTATACCATATAGTTTGAACAAGCCAAACTATTACACCAGTAACTGTGCATTTATTTGTAAAATTTAAAATACAGCATTAAAGAAAGCAAACATTTCCAAGACATTTCTTTTCTGAAATTGCTCTTGCTGGGGAAGAATATCAGATTTGTCATCTCCTGTTTGATCAGCCTTTATTTATTTATAAGGAAGATTTTGGAAAGAATTCTTCTATTTAAGTAATGAATAAGAATCTTTTCTAATTCAACTAATGAATTACCAATGGCCCTTAAATGGAGATATTGGTATGGTATATTTACAATAATATTTTCTTCTTATAAACTTCATTCTTGTTGACTTGCATAAATATTGTAAATACAGATAATTTTGTTATTTATTTTGCTTTTGTACTGTGGTTGATGAAGGAATAAATTTCTGTTTTGTTTCATCATATTTTCCTATTGCAAATTTGATAGGATGACATGTATATCATTATGTACAGATAGGTCATTTTAACAGTATGAATTTGATAGAATCATGCAAAACCTTGTTACTGAATTATACAATTACAGAGGTAATTTTAACTGTACAGATTTTATAGAATCATGCAAAACACTGCTACTTAAGTATACAATTTGAATTGATTTCAAAACTAAAAACATGAATATGTTGGTTTTTTTCTCTCCAAGATCAAACGAAAGCCATAAACCTTTCAGTTCTCTTTTTATATACATCATGCACGTTTTTAGAAAAATATTATTTTATCTTGGAAGAAAAAAAGTTGTCTTGAAATGTGCAACCAGATATTAGTGTTTTCATTAAAAATTTTTTTACAGAATTCATTTTGCTTTTGTCCATTGTTGTAATAGTTATTACAGAGCATCCTCCTTAAAATGCCATGGAAGGGAGTCACAAAATTGAGGGAACCATTTACTGGGGAATATTCCAACATGGCCATGTCCTGACAGTGATGATCCCAGTGATGTGTTCAGGACATTTGTGCACTTTTAATGTAAGTGAGGAACATGCTCCTCTTTAAACAAAGAAAACAAGACAAAAGTAATCAATTTCCTTTATCTTTATGGAAAAGCCATACACAGAAAAGCTTGGCTTCTTCAAACATACCCAAATTGAGAATGTCCAAAATTGGAACGACCAGATAAACAAAGCAATATGATGACAAAACTCTGACATAAATCCATTACAATTTTTTTTAAGGCTGCTCAAGTGGAACAAAAAGTATGGATTTCTAGCCAGCCATTAGACCTTCCTGGTAAAGAAAGGTGTTTTATCACAGAACTCAATTATCTTACAACAGCATGATGAGATTATTTCTGATCAGGCTTGTGTAACAGAGGTCTTCCATAACTTCTTCATTAATGTCACTAAAGCGTGGACAATAACCACCTAACCTACAATGACCACCTAAGCTTACAGGCTATCAAAAAGAACTTTCATGTAAAAAAAAAAATGCATTTCTCTCATGTCTGTGAAGACTTGACAGCTAAAGTCATATCAAATATCAGCATAATAAAGGCACCTGGGATTGATCTTAATTCACCCAAATTATTAAAACCTGGAACTCAATCACTGACTGGCTCTATAACCAAATTTATAAACTACAGCCTTGACAATAAATTTTTCCCAGCCATTTTTGAGGAAGCCATGTAGTCCATATATGTATATACTTTAAGAAAAATTATCCACTTGATAAACAGAACTCTCATCCTGTCAATGTTCTCGTATTTCAAAATTCTTTGAACTAGCTGTATGCAACCAGACCACCAATTTCTTGATACTGGTAATATCTTATGCCCATACTTTTCTACTTTCAGAAAGGGTTTCAGCTGTCAAACTACACTAATATGAACTAGAAGATTTGTGCTTAGCTCTAGCCCAAAACAAATATGCTGCAGCTATTTTTATGGATTCATCAAAAGTGTATGATTGTTTACCTCACAAACTCCTGTCAGAAGAAGAAACTGGCAGTATATGAACTTTCAGATTTGGCAGTGAATATTCTGTCAGATTACCTCTCAAACAGAATACAATGTGGCAAAATTGGAAACTCAACTAGTTCATGGGTAGATATGTATAACGATACCCCTGTGATCAATTCTGCAACTCCAAATTTTGTTTTTATTAATGAAAAATAGGAAACTCAACTAGTTCATGGGCAAATATCGATAAAGGAGCACCAAAAGGATCACTTCTTGAACCTACACTCTTTAGTATTATTGTTAGTGACACCTTCTTCTCTTAAATGATTCTATCTACATAACTATGTAGATGACAACACTTTTGCCAATGCTCACCACTATTTTATTATTATGAAAACTACTTTGGAAGTGGAGTGCATTATGTTTACTAGGTGACATACAAACGAATGAAATCAAACCCTGACAAGTTCCAAGCTATTGCACTTGGCAAAAAAACTAATGAACCACTTGCGACTTTTTCCTCCTACCAGACTATATATATATATATATATATATATATATATATATATATATATATATATATATATATATATATATAGAATATATATATATAGAATATATGTATAGTATGTATGCTGTATCAATGATATACCACGAGATGTATAAATTTTTCATTAAAAGGAAACGAAGCTTGCTGAGTTTCCTTTTAATGAAAAATTTATATAACGAGTGGTATATCATTGATACAGCGTACATACCGTACATATATTTTATTTATATCACATACAAATACATATATTTGCCCTTTGAACGGAGTTCAGATTTACTACAAGCAGCTGTGTATTGACCTAGTGAATGAACTCCTCACATCCTCGAGTGGGTCCGCTACAAAATGTAGTTCGATGCATTGAGTGGCTATTTACAATCACCTCTGCATATTGATAAGTTGATTGTTTTCTTTTCTTGGTTTCTATTTTTCTCCACATTGATTATATCAATATAATACACACTTATGATTTAAACATGAAAGATGGTTTTAATGAAAAAAGTACAGTAGAGCACTATTTACACTGGGATAGCTACGTCATTCACATGAACGCCATTCACATACCGGCGCATGGAAATTAATGTGGAATAGAAACTAAGCCAACTGACGAACCAACAAGAGGTAATTAAAATATTTTAATATATTTACAGTTGATCTATGACATTATTTTGCTTTAGCAACAGTACAACCGACCATAATCCCCCCCCCCTCTCTCTCTCTCTCTCTCTCTCTCTCTCTCTCTCTCTCTCTCTCTCTCTCTCTCTCTCTCTCTCTCATCCTTTGGTCGGTTTCACTTAACTTTTACCATCATTCATAAGTCTAGAGATATCGTGTGATAACACAAACGCAAATCCTCTACGTTCGTCATTTCATAGATTAAAATCCCGTATCTTGCTACGATGAGAGAGAGAGAGAGAGAGAGAGAGAGAGAGAGAGAGGCCTTTGGACATTTTCATATTTAAATAATAATCGATTATTTAGAACATTATAGTATGTTTAAGAAAAAAAACCTACAAAACAACATTAAATACATCGCAGTATGTGTACCAAGTAACCGAGGAATTTACTGGCTTGCAACTTTGTATCATTGATAAACACTGTAGATAAATCCCAAGGAAAGTGCACACGTATCGTTACGACGAATCATATTCTTGTAGGTTACTTGGTGTAATTTCTGTTTCAAGTTTTTTTTTTATCCAGCCCAAATTCCTTTTCTCTCCCACTCCACATTTCTGCGCAGTTTGTCCGTTATGCATGAGAGGGGAGGGGAGAACAGAAAGCAGAAAGAATTGTGATGAAAATGTGTACCATATTAATTCATTTAGAAAACGGGATTATTAATACTTTTCATCGTTATTTTCCTACGTCACTAGTGACTGTGGAAATTGGTCATTGATCTAGAATCAACTGCAGACGCTCGCGAGAATGTTTATATCCGAGTATTATTGCGCCATGGGCGGATCACAATTTGATATACCAATAGTATTGGTATAACAAATTGCTTTATACCAACACTTTAAATGCATCTTATTTTTTAATGTATGTGGTATATATATATATATATATATATATATATATATATATATATATATATATATATATATATATATATATCTGTGTGTGTGTGTATATGTGTAGAAGGATGCCCCCACTGTGAGGATTTGGCTGTGGGGGATTGGGGTGGGGTGCTCCCAATATTTGATTTGCTATTGTAGAAGTCCCACCCAGGCTCCATTTTGGTTGGAAGTTGAATTAATGTAAGATAGATGTACAGCTCCGAGCCCCTAGTCAGCAATGCCGACGGTTAAACGATTAAATATACAAAAAATGTGAAATTCAATGAATAACAATTTAATAACATATTCAATAGTCAAATGATTCAAATTTCCCAAGTACATTCTCCTTCCGCTAGACCCTTTAATAGCTTATTGCATCACTTGATTCGTAGTGTGAGATAGATTTCCACCTGTTCTTGTATTGTACTCATCTGTGTATTCTTCTCTCCTATCTCCCAATTTATTGTCCTCTTCCTCTCCGACTTTCTCCAAATTCTCTCCTCCTTCTCCTCGACTTCTCTATACTTCTTCTTCTCCTCCTCCACTTTCTTCTCCAGACTACTTTTGCTCCTCCTCCACCTTCTATCCACCTTCTCTCCACCGACTAGACGTCTGTCGACTCCGACTGCTCTGCCAGTCTCACTTCCGTCTCTCCTCTTAGAGACTCGGGACTCAACTGAACCGGAAATTATGTCCCCTAATAAACTTCCTGTGAAAACACAAGGACGGTACAATATTTTTTCTTAGCCCTCTCATCTCACACTGCACACAGCCTATCATCAGATAACGGCTATTAAATTTATTCGGTCACGCATACATTCACATCGAAATACTCATAGGTTCTTGTATGGTAAACAACGTCATAATAAAAGCACGGTATCAATTACTTCTCATGAATACATCAATAAATTGCGTCACATCAGTACATACTCCTAATCCCATTACTAAACAATATCACAATAATCAGACGCATTTCTTTACATTACACCTCATACGGAGTACACAAATATTTAAATATCCATGCTCTGATATATTCATAAGTCAATAGTAACTAATATTACATACTTCAACCATTTTCCAAATTCACAATTCATGCATGTGTAAATTCTAACATAACGCATTAATAAATGTACTGGTTTACTACGAAGTAACCTAATAGCGAATTACAAAATTAATTCTGACCACAAGTTAACAATCTACAAAAATTCTCTACGTAAATCTCAAGCCCATTTCTCAAATACTCATGTAAATGAAACACTACAAAGGTAATTCTACATACTAAACGATGCTAATAATTAACTATACATGCTACAAATAATTACAATCATGATGCCGTAATATTCTGCAAAAATCGAGCAAAGAACTTACTGATCTTTTCGAAGCTTTTCTTCCCTTAGAATCTGTTCTAAGTTTTACCGCCAAATTACGAGTGGCTTCTCGGAGTAACCCCACTCCTTAGCAATCTGTCTAGGCGTAACTGGCCTTTTGCTTGCGAGGTACGAAGTTATAATTCAGATCTAAGTTGTAATCACACCCTCTATCTCAATTGTGATTGGATGTCGCTGTGAACCGATCGAATCAAACTTAGCGGACCATGTCCTCTCACTGTCTGTCCACGTGGGGACGGGTGAGAACACACACACACACACAC